>CALNHX010005829.1:0-100234 GCA_940337035.1 Agriotes lineatus | reverse complement strand
AACATTTTCCCCTTAATTCAGTTTGGCCGATTGTGACGAAGAATTCTTTTTGATGACAACTGTCAGTGCGGCAGTTTCCTAGTTTCGCATAATATACAGTTATGGCAATTATTCGCTAATGATAACAATAACATTGAGTGCGTAAATACTGGAAGGCTATACGAACTTACCCGTATCATTTGAAAAAACAGAAGGACGCTGAGCTACTGATGATTTAAGGTTTCACTTCATGACAAACCAATATTATTTCTAATCACACAGGTAACAACTTTGTATATTAGAATACGTAACCGATTTCTATTTAAATGTCCCAGATTGCATGATTTACGCCGAGGGCGCCCATTCACTTCCGAACATCGAACTTAAAAAGTATAAATCAATCGTCTCTAAACTACCGGTCAGTGTTTTAAGTATGGAGAAATATTTTGAGCAACGGCTTGAAAATACATTTACTTATATATGGCAATTAAAGGAAACTTTCAATATTATGATTAAAAATTACTTCAATACACTATTGATTAGTTGTTGAAACCTTAGTACTAAAAGTACATTGCAATGTAAGGTAATTTAATGAACAGTTCTAAACGTGTCAAATACATTTCTACATAAAATATATTTAACTTAAACGCGTTGAGCTGGTTATAATTGTTTTTCTTCTAAGGCTTAATTACAATATGCGAAACCTAATAAATATTTAAACCTCTTACTAATTAATTACGTTGTTTGGTTATAGAAGACTTGAAATGTATAGTAGCAGCCATTTTTTATAATGAATATCATTCAGTTACGAAATCAGGCGGTTTAAAGAAAGGACAAATAAATACCTGTCTAGTAGTTTTTTTTATCTCTACCGTGTGTCCATTTAGTGCACGGATTTTAGATTACGCTTTCAGTTATTTTCGGATAAAAATGTTGAAGTTCACCTAATGAGATTGAAAGGGGCACATTTTAAAATTATTTTGACTTATACAGGGTGTCGCAAAAAAGTTTTAATGTTTTCAATGGAACACCTTATACCTATCCCTTTATGGCCATTTAAGCCTCTATAAGTTCTACCTTTAATTCTAACTTCTCTTTTAAATTGCTTTTAGCGTTTTTAATTTATGAATGTTTTTAGTATTTTTTGTCAATTTCAAGCTTTCATTTAGAACGTCACATTATTCCCACTTTTAAATAGTTCTTTTCTAAAAATTGAGGGAATTCTCAAATAGAATACAAAAATACCTACTAAAGTTTTATAAAAACGGAATATTTTACTATAGGGTGTTCAAAATACCAGTTCTAATTTCAATATCTTCAATCTTTATTTTATTCATTTTTTAAATGGAACGCATAGGGCATTTTATTACAGGAATAAATAGAGTCTGGCTTCTACTAAGCAAAATGAACAAATACGTGACGTGACTAAATGTGTAGGCAATTTGTAAAAAAAAAATTCGGTGTTTTACTAGGTCAAATATCAGTCAATCAGCAACACTATAAATACTACAAAGAAAAAGATCGTGCATAACAATTGATACAACCGCGAATACAACAGTTGAATCAGCATCCTTATTGAAAAAAAAAACAAATGTCGACGTATTTATATCTAATGTGTTTGTGAGTGTTGAATGCTTTTTAAAAACACTAACCATTGTTAACCAAATACAAGTCGCCTTTCTTACATAAGTGTTTCTTTTTGGTGGCACACTGTTTTTTAAGATTTGCAAAAATATTTTGTACATTCCTGTCTTCCACTTATGGATTGATAGCAATCGGCAAACATCAAACTTAATATATTTTCCGGAATAGCTTCTAATCGAGAGGCCGAAGTGGTTGAATTTCACCAAGCGGAAACCAGTTCTTAATGATTCCATTTAGTGTTTGTATTTTGTACACTCCATTTTGAACATCTAGTGGTTCAAGGTCTACTTTAGGGATTGTAACAGATGATCCAATTTCAATAGTTTTATTTTTATTTGTTTGCCGCATTATCTTTTCCACTGTCTGCTTTTGCCCTTCGTATGCTGCATTTCCTTCTTTATTAATACTTTTTTCTTAGTTACCCACAAAATATAATTCACCTTCACTATTACCAGCGCATCCACAACTAGCCGTATGTAGGCGGTACTAGCCTTGATAAATGTTTTATTTCATACTGTCCGGAAAATACGACATTAATTTGAGTCCGGAAAGTGGAACATTACATCACAAGGCCGGAAAATGGAAACATTACATCACAAGGCCGGAAAGTGTTGCTAGGCAACTGCTGAATAATAAGTTGATGACACTGTAAGTCTATGTCAAATTCGAGGTTATCAGGTTAGGTTTTCCGTCAGTTTTGACACAGACTGACGCAAAACCTAATCTACTAACATCGAATTTGACAGACTTACAGTGTCACCAACATATTCATACGTTTGAATTTTCACAGTCGCCCGTTCTGGACTTTTTCAATGAACATGTTGTATAAAACAATATGAAATAAAACATTGTACGATACACGGCAATAGAATGGAGACAAAAACGCCCACCACTGCCCCCACCACTTTTTTAATTGATTAACCCCTGTGGGCATAATCAATTAAAATGCCTGGGGCGTCGGCCATTTTGATTTCGTCACACCCATTTTTGGATTTTGATGCTAGTGCCGTTTTGGATTTTGTTTAATCTGCCTTTTTTGGATTTTGAATTGTCGCCATTTTGTTTTAAGTGGCCATTTTGGATTTTGAAGCTAGTGCCGTTTTAGATTTTAATTTTTCTCGCGCCATTTTTGGATTTTTAATTAGTCACTCATATTTTATTTAAAAAATTGTCTGGTCTTCGCCGGATTTGAACCTGCTACAATCGTATTGCTATCCCTATACACTCACCACTGAAGAGACTTGTTATAACTTTCTCTTTGGATGTCCATCACTACAATGCAAGCTGTTTGAAGTGTTGCTCTGCATACGTCACGCTTCGCACTTCCCCTCTCACAATCATGCTATATCTCTCTTGCATTCGTTTATCTTTATCGTACCAACTGTAAGGTTATACCTTGCACGTTCTAAAGGCATTTTTTATTTAAAAACTGTTATGCTCCATACCGGATTCGAACCAGCTGCCATCGTATTGCGACCCTTATACACTCACCACTGAGCTATAGAGGATGTGTATAGCTTTCTCTTTCAAAGTACATCACTACTATGTAAGCTGATTGAAGTGTTGCCTATATTTAAAAAAAAACTTGGCTGCTCTAAGTCGGATTTGAACCTGTTATTGTATTACGGTGTAACGTAATTTGCAAATAAAAGAGTTAAATATTGTAAAATAGTTTCTAATTTATTAATATATGTATACATATTTATTCTCTTAAACATTAATAACAATATATGTTCCTAATATAAAATATTTGTTTTATTTCAAAGCTAAATAACGTTGAATAAGTTTAACATGATAAAATACTGCGCGTAAAGGTTTTTTACATAATTGTCGTTACAAACTAAATTATCTCCAAACAAACTTAGGAAATCTAGCATAGGCACATTATTCATTCTAAAATATAAATACATTAAGCAATACAAACCGCAAACGTTGGAACTAAAATCTTGCAATATTTTAGCGTTATAAAACCAACTTTTTTGAGTTTTGATGTATAAATTTTAAGTGATAACCGGTAGGAGCTCGTCCAAATGAATCAAAATATTCCCCATGACCAATCACATCTATATACACAGCATTCCAGTGCTCTCCAGGTCTATATGAAGTATCTGTATTAACAATAACGGCAGCAGGTCTTGATATTCTTGTAGGCAGCTGATCACAGGCATATACATGTCGCTGCACAATCAAGGAACTTGGTATTGATTGCAGTACTTTTAGAACTTTCCTTGTATTCATTACACCACCAGTTTGACAAAATTAGGATGTTTTCCAATGCACAGACAGGTGTAAGGATACTGTGGTTGAGACAAGGTACTGCTGTAGTTCTTTTTTTCAAACTCTTTAAAGATGGACACTGCAGATTCTCCATATTCACGACGTTTTTATTCAGAAAACTTAGAGCTTCGCTCTTTTCTTTACCTTTGACGTATACTTTTTCAAATTTTTTGAGAAATTTTGTGAGTTCTATTTGAAAATCGTCAAAGTTTACTGATCCAGAAGACCAGTCTAGCCCGTGATGTTTATGTTCCAGCTACTTTACTTCTTTTTTGACGTTATAAGGCAGTTTTACAAATTTTTCAGGGGGTTTTAAAACAAAAATTGCTAGAAGATTACCACCCGCAGAGAGAACAGCTACTTCTTTCGGAAACCTTGCAAGTATATGAATGCAACGTCCATACTTAACAGAGGATTGAGCACAACTAAATTTTAACAAGCTGTTGTAGTGTCTTTAACTGCTGAAATCCACTATCAAATTTTTGTGTTTGTCAATTTCTATAACATTGTCGAACTCCGCATAAATCAAACAATTAATTGTTTCTGATAGAGCCTCATCAAACCCCACTTCAAGACGAAGATATCCGTTTTTAAGAAGGTTCCAGTGTGTAGTGGCATTTGCAGCCAAATCAAGTGTTAAATCGAAAGCGAACAGGCAAAAGCCGTGTGGGTATTCTTCACGCTTTATTGCATTACCATCACCGAGAAAATGAATTCCTGACCCCTAGAATAATGAGTAGTAAGCTTGAACAAATGTTTCATTTTTTGTGAAATCAGGCTGAAGAGGTTTTGAAGGGATTTGTTGGCAATCAATGTATAGAGAGAAATAATTGATTTTATAATTATTAAAATTAAAGGGGTTCGAAGCATAATAACCGTTCTATTTGATACGAAACCTACAATGCAGAGTTTCGACAACTCCCCAGAAACACATTCTCTAAAGATTTTCTTTGCAATCCCGACGGAATGGTTAAAACTTTAACGTCGGTTCGCGTAATTGGGTATTTGGCTGACGTACTTTCCAAAGTTTTGGTGTGTGCTAATAGTATGGATGGGTTTATTTTCATTTTTCTTACGAGTAGACTGGCATCACTAATTTTCACTTTGAATGTAAATCCCTCGGCGGCCATTAAATTGAAAGAATCTCTGGATCGGATAAACTTAGCCTTCATTTCAACACCGTTGATCAGAAATGTTTCTTGGTTAAATAAATCTGAATGCACGTGACAAATCATTTCAACTTGTTTGCGTGCGGCCGTAAAAAATTGACGTTTTACAAGACCTGCATTAGCCTCAGTGATGACATCCATTTGACCGGCCGTGTCGGTGTACCATAATGAACAAGTTAAATGGGATGATTTAACAGAGTCGCCGTAGTTCAGCAAAGTCTCGATATAAGAACGGTATGCATATGTATTATTTGGAGGACTTACTAATTTTTGATTCAAATACACCTCAACTTGATTAAACATAGAATGCATCCAGTTATTAACAGGCTCCACAAAGTCTTTATCGGTTAATGCCGTATCATCCTGTTTAACAATTTTAGCTGTGATATATAACATGGTCTGACTTAAATCAATGTAATCGTTGCCATTTCCAGGGATAATAAATTCGATGGGTGCATCGTCATTAAGTGAAGAAAGAGGTTTGTAAAAAATCCACTGGCCATTTTCAATACTCGTTTGTGTTGCAGGTAAAGCTAACAAATCTAATTCAGATTTGACGCACTCACAAGAGTGTGCATGCAAAAACGCCATTGATGAACAAACTAATCCTTGGTAAAAATATCAGAGTGGGAAACCTTGATTGGATTCTTCTTTGCAATTTTTTTTGTAGACTGATTGTGATTCAGTACGCGCTGCTCTTTACATCCTGAACCCTCCATTAAAGTATCTATTTGGCGATCAGCTTTACGTTTGAGACTTTTTCCGGCTTTCTGTAGACGATTGTGAAATGCTTCTTTTACTGGTCGGTTTTCAACAACGTCCCCCAAAATGTTGGCGCCAGCCCTTAATGCTTCTTTCCCAACAACTCTCGCTCCTGTTTTAAAAAGAGGTAAAATACTGCGGTATATTCCACCAAGAAAGCTGCCAACGCCATAGCCCTTTTATTAAGCAGAACCTTTGTAAATAGCACCAATCCCGTGGCCAGCTTGGTCAGCGTAGTATCTCTGATAAGGACAATCCATAGCATCTACTGCATTCTCTTAATAGTTATTTAAGTAACAAGGAATGTAAGGACCTATTAACATTTGAGGTAGGCGAGTACAAGCCAAGACAAAGTCGCGGCTTGTTGCCTGCCGAAAATGTTAATAAGCGATACATTCCGAGTTACCTTATTATATTTTTCCCGCTGCTTATCGAAATTTTCCTAGATTTTTGAAAACATCGTTTGGTTTGTCACCTGTCACCAGGATTAGTTTTTGTGAGTCGTGTTACCTGTGAGTGTCACATGTCACATAAACACTTGCAATTTCTAAACGAAACGTCTAAATCTGCATCTTGATTTGCTAATTTTATTATCCTAGGAACTTAATAATAATATTAAGTTCCGTTGTCAAGAAAAAGCAGCAAACAAATATAATCACCGACTTACACGTTTTGTTACTAAGGCTGTATCGCTGACTTACATGATCAGCAGCGGGAAAAAATGTAGTTTTAAACTCAACGTCCCAAACTCGAATGGCATCACTACACCTTTCTCTGTTCTTATACTGACTTCGAGATTTTCAAATTCTCTCTTCATGACGTTTATATAATGAGTTGGGGAAAATATAGAGTCTTTCTGACAGCCGTAATTATAATTATCAGCCGTGACGTTAACAATACGTAGAAGTGGAGCCAAGGTATCACCCACCAGCTGAGGCTCCACGATATCACAGTAAATAAACATTTGTGATGGTAAACCAACCCAGTTATTCGCAGGCTGATTCGGTATAGGATTTTCAACTATATTTGTATCAGGTTTATAACCAAGCTGCAATGCAAGACGTTGCAAAATCCTAACATTGTCAATAAAGCTACATTAATTTCAACAGACACTCGTTTTGTTAAGTTGCTGTATTGAAAATGCAGCATTTTTTTAAATATTTCGTGCTTGTTAATTTCGGTAATTATTTGATCAATGCTTTCATAGTTACCATGTTAAATACAGATCACATGCCAACCATTATATTTATAATAAATCTGTTCGCGCTCACCTCTAAAATATGCATTAGCGTTCTCCAGGACTTTTTTCAACTCATTATATGTTTCTTCTACACTTTGCTCTTCCGGTGTTTCTAATCGATAATAGATAAGATTTTCTGAAGCTGTTACAGCCAAAAATGAGCATGGATATTGTACTTCGGCAATCCCCGTAACCCACCGCCCTAGCAGATTTATTCTCTTAGGTAGTGGTGTTGTGAAATGAGCTGTCGTATTATTTGGAAAATAATTCATGGAACTATTACTCAACAAAGTTAGATAAAATTCGTCGTCGGCGTTCATGTTTGTTGTAGGTCAGCGGCAGGAATCCACGAATTGAAAGTGTCGTTATAATTTTTCCACTTTACGAAATACTCTTTGCGACGACCGCGGTCTCTTTCTTTTAACACTTGCTCAACTTTAAACAGAGCCTTATTATCTAAAGTCACAGGTTGTAATTCTTCTTTGTAAAAACCACCCTCTATGGATTCGTTATTTAAATCAATTATTTTGTACACAGGTGGTTTCCTGTTAATCACTTGTTTTATTATAAAAATTTTCCCGATCCAGTTTGTTTCATATCCTTTCTCGAACGTATGCTTACTTCTGGTGATTCTCACGTGTTGATTAACTTTATACTTCGGCTTTCTGCTAAGTCCCAGGCCATTTCTATACAGATTGTTCCACACTTCAAGTACCTGTGTACGAGTGATAGCGACTGTTATACGAAACCAGTAAATTTTGTAAGACGTCCAAGTATCTGTATGAGTTAACGTATGTAAAATACTGCCACAATCGGGTTTTTAACGTTTTATTGAATCGTTCAACGACCGAAGCTTTAACATCAGGATTTTGAGTAACATAAAAATTTATATCATACTGTTTGAAAAATTTCTGCACAGATTTAGCCACAAATTCTTTTCATTTATCAGTTTGTAGATTTAACGGCGTGTTATCAGCTTCAGTAAATATTTCGCGAAACGCTTTTATTACTGTTTCCGAAGTTTTAAATTTAAGAGGTCTGGCCCAAGCCATTTTACTAAACACGTCAATTACTGTGAGTATGAAATTATTTCCATCATTATAGCTAAGCTTCGCATGTCACAGAGATCGGCCTGCCACAATTCGAAAATGTTACTAACAACGTACTTGTTTCTAGGAAATTTTTTCCTAACAGCTTTGAGAATAGTATAGGCATTTGTTGTTTTAGCCAGTCTTCTACCTCTAATCTAGAGTGGTTATTTTCACAGAAGAAATTAACGAGTTTGCACCCGAAAATCCTGAGGGATTTGAGGGGTCGTAATAAACATCGTTCCAAATAATCGAAATATTTTTAATGTTTAAGACGTTCCAGTCCAAAATTGCAGCCGTTTTTGAAGTTGATGGGCGCTTCTTTAAAGATGATTTTCTGATTGATCCTATTGGATGGGGCTTCCTTTTCGGTGTTTTCGATGTTTTTCTGACTGTACTTTTTGCTATGGTATTGAGGACTTCAATTTAGATACTAAAGCGGATTCGGTATTATCAGCTTCCACTTCATATTTCCATGAGTCGTCAGACTGTTCTGTTACATTCGGTTGTTTAGGATGTATTGTAGATAAAATAGCTGTGTTTGAAATAGATTTACTTTCTATTGGTATTTTGATTGATTGCCGTGATAGTGAAATGAAGATATATTTGCAACACCTGGTTGTACTTGAGCTATTTATCGTGATCGGTTAATTTGGATTATAAAACTTTATGCACTTTCTTATCAAGTTGTGATAATATCTTTTTCTCACCATTACCATCAGACTTAAAACGTTGCGTCAGTTCGGGCGGGAAGACCAACATCTTGGTAGCATGTTCCATATTGCTTACTTAAAAAGAGAATTCAATGCACCAGTAATTAATGGGGCTAAAATCGATGGTAAAAAAGCTCCACCTTGTTGCATCAGTATTTTTCGCTTTTTTTATTGACAAATTTCCTAAGAACATTTTTATCCGAGTAAGTTTTGCTTTATGGTTAGACGAAAAAGGTATTTTTCCCTTTAAAGTGTTATATACACATTCACAAACACAATGAATTTGTTTATCTCCTACGACTTTTAGTATTGCAGTGCGTTCCTTCGGGCCTAGTTTATGCAATGCACGAAGCAATTATGAATTCTTGATTACGTCTCGCGACATCACTAATGAATGATTGTAAATTGCTCTGTTTTATATTCCTTCTTTGGAATATAAATATAACACGCACCATCTTGTCTAAAAATTGACGTTCGGTATCGTGCAATGTCTGGTGTGTTCTGTTTTAAATCGAATAACAAACAACCGTGAGGCTTAGTTTGTTGCATTTTCATATCTGTCTATCTAGATGATTTATTTGAGCTCTATCTCGGGGGTTTTAAAAAATAATAATGTAATGGGCATTTAGAGAGATGTTTCGCTGACCTTTTTCTTGATGGAATATGTTTTGCGTTATAAAAAAACACACTCTTATTACGGTCGTGACATCCCTTAGTAAATATGTCAACAAGGGAGCAGTTCGCCTCTCTCATTAAATCATCAATTATTAAGAGAACTGGTTGCGATCCATCAAAAGAATCCATATTAGAGACCTTGTTAAAATTTTACTAATGTTCTTAATTCTGTGTACAGAGGTTGCCATTCAGCGTAACACCAGACGATTTTTTTGAATTTTCTATTGCAGAGCTTGGCCATATTTTTTAAGAAATTAACCACGAAATACGATTTGCCTGAGCTTGACGGTCCTGCCACAATGGCTGAAAACGGGTGTGAAAACTAGAACTCCATTTCTGATACACTTGTTACAACAGAGACGTAAACAGACTAATTTAAAATTATTGTTGCAGCTATTTTAACCTAAAGTTTTGTCATAACTAAAATCATGTAGTATAAGAATATTTTATTTGAAATTTCTTACATTGTTTGATTAAAGTAACTGCCCTTTTGTAATTGATTCGTAAGTTTTGAAAATTACTATATTATTCATTTCGAAAACAATATATTAAAATTAGAGTCTCTGTATATAGGTTACTAAGAGTTGGGCAAACAACGGGATACATTTTGATTGGTTCGGATCACTTTTTGCAAGGCATGTGTGATAAAAGTGTCGTTTTTGCATATTTTGTAACAGGTTGCGACTGATAGTTTCACACATGCAAATCTAAATCTTAACTAAATTGGCCGTATATTCCTAATAGTCAGTTCTAGAGATCCTAAGAATGATCAATACTCTGAAAGCTCTTCCATCAAAGGCTAGTTAGCAAGGTTGGTTCCCATAACCTCTTTGTTTGACATATGTCAAATATCTAATTTGGATCAAAAATTTATGTCAAAACAGGCTGTTTGGCCAACTCTTAGTAAACTATATACAGGATCTCTAATTAAAATCAGACAAGGTAAACAGCTTGCATAGTGATGGACTTCGGAAGAGAAAGTTATAACCATCCTCTATAGCTCAGTGGTTAGCTTATAAGGCTCGCAACACGGTGGCAGCAGGTTCGAATCCGACATGGAGCATAACAGTTTTTTAAATAAAACATCACTTTAGAACGGTCAAGACAGCCATACAGTTAGTACGACAAAAGATAGAGAAGTGCTTTCAACGAATACAAGAGAAATAGCGCGATTGTGAGAGAAAAAGTATGTGGAGTGACGTATACATAGCATCACGTGACTAATTCAAAATCCAAAAATGGCGCGAGCAAAATCAAAATCCAAAACGGCACTAGCATCAAGTGATTAATTCAAAATCCAAAATGGTTTCTTAAAACAAAATGGCTACAATTCAAAACGGCACTAGCATCAAAATCCAAAAATTGGTGTGACGAAATCAAAATGGCCGACGCCCCAAGCAGTTTAATTACGTGACGACATCAGCCGGAGCCCCAGGCAATTTAATTGTGACGACATCAAAATGGCCGACGCCCCAGGCAATTTAATTATTAATATGCCACCTCTTAAAAGTGGTGGGGGTTTCTGTCCCTATTAATAAGTCATTTGCCGGCCTTGTAACGTGAATTACTGTTCTTAATTACTCTCAGAACGATGTGACTTACCAGGGTTGTCGGTCATGTTGACTAAATGTAAACACATACGTATATTATTCAGCATTTGTTTGTTCCTTTTGCCTATTAGCAGTATGGAATTTTACAAAATGACTGAAATTCAGCCGTCACTTTGCAAAATATTCAATACATGTTTAAAATGTCTACACTCTGCAAAATGACATTTTGAAAAAATACAGATTACGCGAAATGCCTGCGAAATATCCACCTCAGGCACATCCAGCGTTTTTGGTCCTTGTCGTGTTATAACTTTCACGCCGCTGGCAAAAACGCCTGTTTTACGTCTTTGATACATAAATAACTATAAAACATCTACTATAACTAGTAGTTATGCGATCAGTAGACCTCACACACCTCAATTTTCATTCCCCATAAGCTAAGCAATTAAGTTCTGCCCCTCTCATATCTTCCTGGAATTTTTGGGTAGATAAATGACTATGGGGTATTACCATCGACATATAGAAATGGACCGCTAGTCAGAGCTGCGCGAGCCAAACGGGATAGAAAGAGAACGCAAATGACTTGAGAACGCTCTGTCCTTGTTGGCGCTCAGTAGCGTACGGCGTGACGGCCCTGTCGCTGTGACGCCATTTTCTGTCGGCCGTTTGGGGGCCGGAAGGAAAAGGAAAGATAGTTCTTAAAGTGTTCTCTTTCTCTTTCTAACGCAAAGAGTTGCGCAGTCGTCCATTAGCGGTCCATGTCTATACGTCGATGGGTATTACTTATGAGTACGAAGGAAATTTCTTCGATGAAAATGATCAAAATCGTAACAACCTTTTGTGAGAAACATTTATTTCTCTTTGTTTTTTCGACACTTTTTTATGTATTTGGGCCTTCTGATATCGAACGGTGCAACATAGTGAAACTAAAGTTTAGTACTATCGTTCCAAAGTTTGATAGAACATCTCCGTAAACTTTCATGAAAATCACTCAATAACTTTCGCCGTTAAGTATGGAACATACATTCATAGATTTTTGTCTAGTCGTTTCGAAAGAGTTCGCTTCGTTCGGTCAACTACCAAAGATATTTGACTGCAAAAGATGACAAAAAATTAGTTTGGGAGAACAGGAGTATTGAATAGGTTTTTATTTCTTAAACTTTTAAATTCAAACAAATTAATGAACATTTTCGGAATGCGCTTAGTATGTATGTTGATCTTATGCCATCATAAAATTTAATCGCAGAGTTAGAAAGAGAAAGAAAACAAATAAAAATTAAACTCGACTCCAACAACTTCAAAGTGACCTGAAGATATTGCTGTTCCTTATAAATGATGAGGTATTGCAAAAAGCAGCAAGTTTTTTGACGAATGAACACTTCGTGGTCATTACTTTTATGAAAGTGTATTCTTGCTACTATACAACGGGTGACAGGTGTCCCGTGAAGATAACACCACTTTTCGTATGGCTGGTAACAGGCTGGGTAAGGATATCGACAGCTGCTTGTTTTAATTTTTCACACTTGTTTGGACGTATGACACCGTATGGAGAGAGGGGTTAGTTTTAAAGTTCCTGAAAGCCACTGGCTGTGCGAAACTAAGTAACTTAGTTAGTAATATGTTATCCAACAGAGTTTTCCAAACGTTCGTGGGAAACACGATGAGCGGAAGTAAGATACTAAATAACGGCCTTCCTCAGGGATCCGTACTATCACCGCTCCTCTTCAACCTCTACATAGCTGACATGCCGACAACAACAGCTCGCAAATTTGCATACGCCGACGATCTGGCCCTTGCTAGCCAGCACACAAGCATGGAATTTTTAGAAAACACTCTCTCCAATGATCTCAGCGTACTGACGGATTACTTCAGCAAATGGCAACTCACTCCAAGTACCACTAAGACCGAGACATGTTGCTTCCACCTTAACAACAAAATGGCCGATATAACCTTGAATGTAACTTGTAATGGCATGACCCTGCCTTACAACCGCAATCCAAAATATTTGGGAGTAACACTAGATCGCACTCTCTCCTACAATAAACATTTAACCAGTCTTGCGGCAAAATTGAGGACCCGGAACAACATTCTACATAAACTGGCGGGATCAACTTGGGGAGCAGAAGCTGCTACGCTCCGCACCTCAGCGCTAAGTTTAGTCTACTCAACAGCGGAATATTGTGCATCGACGTGGATGAATAGCCCCCATGTCAAAAAAGTCGACACTGTCCTCAACCAAACCATGCGGATAATATCAGGATCCATCAAGTCTACACCTACTGCGTGGCTACCAGTATTAAGCCACATAGAACCTCCAAAAATTCGTAGGAAGAAAATAATCGTCCGGGAATTCAAGAAAATCTCTGGAAACCCAGCTCTTCCCATTCACCAAGACCTAATTACATTTGGCAGGCTTAGGTCCAGAAAACCCCCGGTGAAAACAGCCCAACAGCTCATTAATCAGGGTTTCAATGGTAGTAATGAGTGGATAGAAGAGTGGCAGAACCAATCCAGCCCAACATGGCATTCTCTACTCGACCCCCAAAAACTGCCCAGTGGGTTCAACCTGCCACGTAAATCCTGGGTTCGTCTGAATAGGGTGCGTACTGGCCATGGCAGATGCGGAGCAGCACTACACAAATGGGGCATACGCCAGGGCGCTGAATGTGACTGCGGTGCGGACAGCCAAACAATACAACATATCACCTACGTATGTCCAACAAGAGCATTTCCTGGTACCAGTAACGACTTCCTTGAAGCCACACCAGAAGCGATCCAGTGGCTCCAACAATTAGACCTGGAGCTGTAATAATTGAAACGGAATTTGTATCCCAATTTGATTTAATTTTATGTTTACATGCGTTCATAGATGTTTTGTTTTTCTTTTACATGTTATACCACCTGTATATACTGTATTATATTATGTATGTTGTGCCATTAGCCAAATAAAAATAACACTTGTTTGGATAAAACTGGAACTATCGCTGTCAATTAAACTTGGACTTGGACATACCATTATGTATTACGATGCATTCCCAACGCAATTAAAGATGAAAAACAGTTTAAAGACGTTTTATTTTTGCAAGACAATGCATTTGCTCATAGTTTAAAACAGTTCAAAAATTATTTTGAAATTCTTTTCATAATTAAGCACTCTCGAATTATAAGTTGTATCAAAATTGAAGGTGTTTAAAGGTTTGCGTGCTCTAATAACCATTTGAGCTGTGCCGCCGGTAGCTCAGCTACTGATAGGGCTTCCCTTGTCGGACGGGTTGAAGGTGAGGAGCCAGACTAAGCAAAGATGCCCTGGTCTTTAAAGTATGGTCGTTGAACCACTTGGTAGTACCTTAGTTTTCGGAAAAAAACTAATATTAAAAATAATTTCGACTATTCGCCTCGGAATCAGGATGGTACAAAACGACGACGACAATTGCAAAGGAAACGGACTATGAAATTGGCTACATACAAGGATTACGGACAATACGAACAGAAGTTTTCCAAGCATTACAGAAGAGGAAAACTGATATTTGTGTCCTCACAGAAACTAAAAAAGGGAAAAAGAAATGTGACCGTTGGGGATTACATTTATATCTACAGTGGTGTACCAAAGGATGCAAGGGTTAAAAGAGTCTCAGTAGTTTATACATCAAAATTTTAAGAAAAACATAAAAGGGTGGGAAGACGTAGATGAGCAAATAATAATACTCGAGATAGAGAAAAACAGCCGACATATTGTAATAATAAGAGCGTATGTGGTCAGTGATGATGCTGATAGACTAAGCAAAGCTCAGTTTTATGATAAACTATCCAATACAATATCAAATACTAAAGACGCCAAAAAAATGACTTAACCGGGCGTACTGGAACAAAAGAAAAGAGCCCAGTGGTAGGTAAACATTGTGAGATAGCCACTAACGATAATGGGTTACGTTTAATAAAGGTATGTCAGAATATGTCGCTAAAAATAATGAATAGGTTCTTCCTTCATAACAACAGTCATAAGTTTACATGGGTACAACCAACCAAAAAACTATGCTCTATAATGGACTATTTAATCCAACGACAAAACTCAAAACTTAACACTACAGGCATAAGGGAGCAGAATATTGTTTAGACCATCATCTGTGATGGCAAAAGTAATAATAAACTATAGAAGGAAAAACAACACAGAACGATCAAATAAAGAGAACACGTATAAAAATATAGACGAGCACAAATATAACATGGAAAGCCTTAAACAAGACTATCAAAATTTTATACAAACTAACGTTGGCGAGCAAACTACAGAAGGTACAAAGAGAAAGTAACGCCGAAGACCTATACGATCAAATAAAATCATATATACATGAAGCAGCAGAAGAAGCATTAGGTCGACAAGAGAAACAAACTGAGGACTGAGGACTTTAGAGATCTGGAATTTACGAAATTAAATGTTCCCATTGTGATTCTAAATATATTGGGCAAAGACGTCGTAATTTTGGTACTAGGTTTAAAGAGCATTTAGCTCATTTTAGATTCGACAGATTCGAAAAATCGAGTATTGCTCAACATATTTACGAAGCGGGTCATAGTATAAAAGAGGATGACCTAAAATTGTAAAGGCGTTGACTTCAACAAAGCAGCTAAATTCTTTTGAAAGCTTGGCCATCTTTAAGAACCGAGATAATAAACTTTTGAACAAAGATGGTGGACCAATACCATCCTCCATCTTGTATAATTTGTTGAAGTTACATTGACCGTCGACCATTTAGATATAAGGTAAGTCGGGGAGTCAATACCAGAAATAATAGGTTTCACCATTTTGCCTGGCTTATGTATTTCGACTCTGCGTGCTAGCTATCCAGATCGGGAGCACCGAAAATATTATAATACGATTGAAACTGCAGTAGGGATACTGTGATCACGATAGAAACATTGTGATTGGATAATCCAGAGGAAACGCTGTGATTGGTTGTACGGTGGAAGCACTATGGGTATTCCCGAGAGGGGATATCCACCACTGGCTGATATTTAAGCAAAGGTAAAGGGATTTGAAGAGGTTAATCATTAATCATTAACTCGAGACAGTCAGGGAACAACAGTTTGGACACCTTACTTTATTTCTAATTACGTGTTTGTCGCTACTTTCGATCAGTGCGTGATCTCATTCCTACAGCAGATTGAGGGCTGATATCCGTAATTCCTTTTATCCTTAATTACATGGTTTTTGCTACATTCAGACGGCGGGCGATTTCATCGCTACAAGAGATTGAGGGCTGGCATGCGCAATTTCCTTTTTGCCGATAATCTTTTGCAAACTTCAAGTTTTTCCTTGCAGTGACTAAGTAGCAGTATTGCTATTATTACATCAACAACTAAAGAGTAGCAATTGTCCCATTAGACTATGCCCAATTAGAGAAAGGTAAAGGAAACAATTGAGTTTTTCAAAATTAGTTTTAAATACGAAAGTATAGCGTTTAATAAATGTCTAAAGCGTTTTTTTCATAAAAGCGTGTGTGTGAGCCTACTTAAATAAAGAACTAGTAGTTACGGGGGGGTCCACGTGTTACGAGAACCCGTTTAACTAATTCATAAAATCTATTTAATTAATACAAAGTGATGTATATAATGTAGAGGGTTATAGATTACTAGAGACCATTAGAAGACACCGGCTTGCCCATTTACGACACCAGAAGTTTGTCTGGCTACAATCTACAGTGTCTGCCAAAAAGTCGGAATAATATGAGAACAAAATTTATTTATTATTTTTCAAAAAAACTTTTTACTTCAATAATTTGTGCTTGTCTAAAAACCTATTTAGCCCCTATCATATATACCGAATGATTTTTACTTATTTAGAAAATTGAGATTTTCGAAATTGTAAAAATCCGAAAAGTGCTATTTTTCGGAAATTAAGTAAGATTTCAATGATTATTTTTTAAACAGTCCTATCAGCCAATAGTAATGAGAAATAAATTCAAATGGACCAATAGCATCAAAATTACACTGACTATTTGCTAGTAGCTAATTACACTGACTATTTGCCAGTAGCATCAAAATTACACTGACTATTTGCTAGTAGCAAATTACAGCGACTATTTTTTCACAAACCATTCAAATCGTTCTTCTGCTGTAACACAACTAGCTAAAAGTGGAGTAGGTGAGCAGGAGTTGTTAAAAATAACAGGACACTCATCTGGAAGCTCCATCAAACCCAATATACAACTTGAACTGTTTAAAAAATAATCACGCCGAATTACATTCGTGGTAATAATTTTTTTTATAATTTTAACTACATTAGCACTCATCTTTGTTGCTATTAAGAAATCCCACTCGTGGACTTCGTCCACTCGTGAGATTTCTTAATAGCAACAAAGATTCGTGAATCTAGTTAAAATTATCAAAAAATTATCACCACTTATGTAATTACTGTTGACTATTCAATTCACCTGTCATCTGTCAAAAAGTAACCAATGAAAATCCAGAGTTCTGACGTTTCTTGACCAATCAAAAAAATATCAGTGGATATATCTTCCTAGAAGGTATTCAAGTGACTATTTTTAACAAATGCGATTTTTATTAGAAAAAGTCAATATTGGTGTTCTGTTACTATAGAAATTGCGTAGTTTGTTGCTAGATTTACTGAAAACTAATTTGAAAAAGTAGTTTGGTTCATTAAATAGTCCCTCGAATACCATTCTTAGTCAAAGTTAAGTAGATTATTTTTGCGGTGGTATCACTACTCATGTCCATTGTGCTTTGGATTAGGACTCGTGCTATCGCACTCGTCCTAATCGTACCAAAGCGCAATGGACATTCGTGACACCACCACAAAAATAGTCGACATAACTTTGACTACTCATGGTATTATAAGTGAGAGTTTTTTTGAGTGTGTTATTTTTAGCTAACTAAACAATCTCAACGCTAGCAAACCCCTATTTTTTAACTTAATTAAAAGATTTATAATTGGAAAAAATAATATAAAACGTTAATTACTTCTTTAGATTTTTTATTATTTACCGAAAAGTAGTATTTTTGCATAATTTTTACGTTTTCTCTGCAAGGCGCTTTTTAGGAGAAATATTTTTCATTTTTAATTAATATCTATTTAAATGGCTTCAAGAAACTCTAATCTAGCCCTGCTAATGAATTACTGTTACAAAAATCCTGTAAATGTTCTTTTATAGTTATCTAAATAAGAATATCTTTTAGAACATGCAATTGGATAAAGAAAAATCTCCTGATTTAGAAAGTTAAAGAAGTAAATTTGTTTTTTTTAAATATTATATTTATTGCCAGATCAACAATTACATTGCTATACATAGCATGGATGTTACATATGATATGCTTAATGCAAACTAAGGTAAGGAGACTATTTGGCTGTCTCAATGGACACTTCACAATAACAGCGTCAGTGATTTGCGATGTCGGCTGATATTATATCCTGTGGTAAGCGCCGTTTGAGTCTTGTGTGGATCTGTGTTTGAAATAGTTCGTAATGAAGCGCGCCACTACGCGCACTTGAGTTGATTATGAATTTTTTGGCACTCATTTTAATGTATTCTTCAATAGTCATGAGACCAAGCTCGTAATGCAGTTGCGTGTTTCGGAGGTACCAGGGTGCATTGACTGCAATTCGCAGCACTTTGTTCTGAAATCTCTGTAGTTTGCGTATGTTGGTTAGAGATGTACTGCACCATATCGGTGATCCATACAGGAGAAATGGTCGTAAGAGGCTCTTATAGAGGAGTACAGCACATTCAATTTTTAAGGAGGACTTGCGGTTAAGCAGAGGATACGATTGCTTGAGTCTGGTCTAACCTTGGAGTAGTTTCTGATTAATATGAAAGCTCCAATTGAGCCGTGTGTCCATATGGATGCCCAGGTATTTGACTGCGGAATCGTGTGGTTTCCAGGGTATCGATGTGTTATTAATGTGTAGGCGGGCGGGATTAGTAACTCTCCTAAGCGTGCAAATTTTAGCTTGACATTTTTCGGGGTTTATTTGAGTGTTCCACTGTTTGAACCATTGGTAAATTTGGTTTGTTGCTTGTTGCAGCGCTAATATAGCTTCATCCAAAGAAGTTGCTTGGGTAAGAATGGCTGTATCATCAGCAAAGGTGGCCAGAGTTGCCTAAGTTTTGGGCAGGTCAGATGTATAAATGCAGAATAGGGTTGGGCCCAGCACGCTGCCTTGCGGGACGCCAGCGTGGATGGTCTTTGTTTCTGATAATGCTGAGTTCACTAGAACAGCAAAGGTTCGGTCTTCTACAAACGGGAATAAAATGTCTTTAACATAGAGTGGTAGATTGATATCCAGGATTTTCTTTTTCAGGCCTTCAAGCCAGACTCTGTCGAAGGCCTGTGAAACGTCAAGAAATAAGGCCGTGGTGTATTGCTTGTTTTCAAAGCCGTGCTCAATGAGTTTGCTGATTCGCTGCAGCTGATGGCATGTAGAATGGAATTTTCTGAATCCAAACTGGTGGGTTGGGATTGTGTTGAGGTAGTCGAGTGCAGTAGTTAATCGATCAAGTATTACTTTTTCTAACAGCTTGGAAACCGTAGTCAGCAGGCTTATTGGTCTATAGCTGTTAATTTTGGTTTTGTTTTTGCCTGGTTTGGCAAACATTAGTATTTGGGCGTGTTTCCAAGCCAGTGGGAAGTAACCTAATCTTAGGCAGGCATTGAATATTGTGCTCAGATGAGCTAGAGCTTTCTGGGTGAGATGCTGAAGGATGGAGTAAGGAATAAGATCGTGGCCGGGAGACTTTTTTGGTGAAAGTGAGTCAACATAGTTTTTAAGTTTTTTAGGAAATGTTGAATAAATCATATCTGGGATAGGAACATTTGTTTCGATGGACGTTATTACTTAAGGTGGGTAAGGGAACAGGTGATAATAGGTGTAGAGGTTGCTGCCAAGTGTGAAGCGAAGGCGGTGGCTTTTTCTTCATCGGAAGTGTAGTGTGCATTACTTGCATCATTAGTGAGTGTGGGTAGTTCATCACTTTGCTTAAGGATATTTTTTGTGGTTTTCCATAGAACCCTGTCTCCTGGACTGATGGTGGATATGTAATGTTGGTAGGTGTTAATTCGGAAAAGGTCTAGTTCTCTTTTGATCCGCTGGGAAAGGTTGTTTAGTCGGTTTTTGATTAGAGCATTTCGTGTTCGTTGCCATTCACGCCTGAGTTGACTTTTCTTATTGATTAACTTGATTATGTACCTCGGTGGGTAGTTGTAGTCAGGCGAAGCAGTTGTGCGTGTTGGTGTGCAAGATTGTCGTGCACTGCCGCCGATGAATGTTGTGAGATTGTCAATAGCAGAGTCAATAAGTTGATTGGTTTGTATATTTGTGGGATTAGTTATTTTACTATCCAAGAGTTCTTCTAACCGTTCCCAGTTCATTTTGCCATTTATGAGTTTGGGTTTTGGTTGTTTATATGCTAAGTTGTTTGTGAAGGACACTAGGACGGGGAGGTGATCTGAGTTGAGTTCAGTTATGACTTGTTGATAAAGTGTTTTGTTGAAGTTCTTTTGTAGGACAATATCAAGTATATCGGGATCATGATCAATACGATAAGGGTAATATGTATATTTGTCCGGTGCAAGGATTTGGAGGGAGTTGTCTGTTGCTAAGTTTTCAAGTTTATTCCCAGTTGGATTGGACGCTCTACAACCCCATAGGATGTTCTTAGCGTTTATGTCGCCAATAACCAGTAGAGGTTGAGTTGTGTCAAATATTGTTTTAATGTCATCATTTATTAATCTTTTATTTGGTTGTCTGTATGCGCTAGATATTGTCACAGTACTGTTGTCGTCGAGTATAACCTTAACTGACGTCATTTCAATATTTAGATTGGGGATGTCAGGGAGTCTCGTATGTTTGAACCTGTTTTTGATTAGGATCGCCAACCCTCCGGATGCGGTTGTGAAGATTCGGTCTCTGCGGTAGATGTGGTAGCCAGGGATTTTGAGGTTGATTGTATCGTCCAAATGCGTCTCAGTAATACAAGCGATATCTACTATGTGTCGTGCCAGGAAAGCAATAAATAATGAGCGTTGATTTAGGAGCCCGTTGGCATTCCAGTTGAGAATTGTTAAGCATCGGATTGGTTGTGTTTGATTACGGTCCATTAAAAAGAGCGGGTAGGAGGGTATTGGTGATGAATGTTTTAATTTGATCGATGTAAGGTGTGAGTAGGTTGAGGAGGAGCTGAATGATGTTATTGGATGGTGTTGGGCCATTGGGTGGGGTTGACAAATTGACGTTGAGATTTGCACTGCCTTAACTTTGTCTGCAAACGTCTGATTGCTGTTGGTGAACCAGTTTCTGGTGTTGGTGGCTTTACGGGATGAAGTCTGAGTTTTGGTGCGTTGCTGTTGGAGTTTGAGATGATGAGGACAACCGCGATAGTTCGCACTGTGATCGCCTCTACAGTTTGCACATTTTGGGGGATCATTGAGCTGCTTTTTGCATACAGTGTGTACATGGTCGCCTGCGCATTTGACGCATACAGCCTTTTGCCTACAATAGTTCTTAGTGTGCCCATACTGTTGGCATGTGTGACATTGGGATATAACTTTAGATTTTCTTCTTAGTTCGACGGTTAGTGAAATATAGCTTTTAGTGTGAATATGCGTTTTCCTTCTTCGTTGTTGGTTAATTCAACTGCTCAGACTGGCAGTGGGTTACTTTCTTTAGTATATAATCTTGTTACTTTAAGAACTGGAATCTGGGATCCTAGTTCATTTTTAATTTCCTGGTCTGTTAGGGATAGTGGGACATTTTTGATTACCACTGATAAGGGTTTATCATTAGGATTTTGATATGTGTGGTATTGGATTTGATTTTCAGTGTAGAATTTACTTAAGGTCCGAAAGTCTTCATCTTTAGTTAAATTTATCCGTAGCGTGGATGTGTTGTAGGTCGTTGTAAATGCGCCTATTGCATATGTTTGAATGTCATCTATAAGAGCTTTATGATTTACTGCATTGTGCAGATAGATGGGTGGAATTTTAATCGCATCCGGCGGTTTCAATTGTGCTTCAGTGCTGGTAGATTCTTGCTCTGTTACCGAAGCCTCCAGCTGTGGCGGCAGATAATATTTGTTTCCTTCGATAAGGCTTCGAGCGGTCCATGCGTACCGTTTTTGAACGTCATTTATCGGTGGTGTCAAACTATCGGACTTGCGCTTATTAGGCGCTTGTTGGCTCATGGTATTTACATGGGATGTTATTGACAGGTAATTAGTACAATATGTTGAAAATAATTTGGACTTACTGCGTTTAAAGCAGGATAATATTGCTAAGGTCAATGTATCGCACTGATATCGGACGGCGTGTAAAACATCCTAAATTTGTTAAAAGGTGTTGAATCATCGTTGTTTTAAATGTTATGTAATAGAAGAGTTTCTTTCTTCTCACCTTCGTCTTAATACTTTATACCTACAACTACGTAAGTGGTATTGCGCTTGCGATATTGCATGGAAAAATTTGATTAAAAGATTTTCTTGAATTTAGAAAGATCGCCAACAATATGGCAAAGCACAATCGTTATATGTATTACAAATCAAAATCGTTTTCTGTACATACTTTCTGTATATACTAGAATAAATTCCGGAAATAGATGCGGTAAAGCTGCTAGGGGTCGTTTTATATTTCCGGACTGGGTACCTTGTGTAACTACATGTTCTCTATTTAACTTTTTCAAATCACATGTGTCTTCAAACATTGCATGTCAATTTACAAAACAATTGCGCAATTTCTAATGTAGATTTGTATGAACTCTGGTAAAGAGTCACACTAAAAAGGAAAAATGAATAATTCGAAAGCCGTGCTGCTACACGGCAATATGATACTGCAGCATTAAGGAATTAGGCCATACACTTTAAACCATGGATGAGCTACCCGCGGCCTGCCACACTTTCTCGTGCGGCCCTTCAAAGATTTTACATTTTGACTTTTAAAATGTTTAGATCAGAAGAAACCGTTTTTGGATTTAACATTTTTTCTTCACCATTTAATATAGAAGTGGAAACAGTTCCGGATGAGTTACTAATGGAAGTAATAGATTTACAAAACTACAAATATTTAAGAAATAAAGTTTCAAAATGTTGACAAGCATAATTTCTATCAAAATTACATGAATTTAGAAAAAGTCCCACGATTAGGCGCACAAGCAAAGCAAACAATGACACTTTTTGTAAGCACCTATATTTGCGAACAACTATTTTCCGCAATGAAAATAAATCACCGATCGAGATTAAATGATGTACGATTAGAGAGCTGCCTGCAAATTGCTGTGCCGTCTGTATCTGCAAATATAGACCAATTGATGGCAAGGAAGCAATGTCCAATTTCTGATTAAATAATCTTTTTCCACATACAGTGTGTCCGCGGATTGAGTTCACATAAGGTGTAAATGACAAAAAAATTTCGAGTTAAATGTTAATAATCTAGAAATCACTCCAGCTTGTTCTCAAACCAAGATTTTGAGAAAATCAATCAAATTAATTAATATACAGGGTGTTTTTAAAACCAATTTTTAAAAAATGGCTAAGAGTAAACTACCTTTATTAGAAGAGATACCAAACAAAAGTATAAAGAAAAGTTGTTTAGAATTAATAGTAATTGCAGCCTTTCAATTTTCAGACAAATCGGCCTACTTTGATTTTTTAAAATGATTTTTGGTTTTTTATACCAACATACTTTTTATCGTGGCTGTAGGAGGCACTCTAACTGGTTCATAAACTAAGATGTTAAAAAAATAATGGAGTGCTTCCTACACCTACGATAAAAGGTATGTTGGTATACAAAATTAAAAAAAATAAATAAAAATCAAAGTAGACCGATTTGTCTGATAATTGAGAGTCTACCATTGCTCTTAATTTATTATAAACGACTTTTCTTAATACTTTTTTTGTTATCTCTTCTAATAAAGGTAGTTTACTCTTCGCCATTTTTTTTAAATCTTGGTTTGAAAACAAGCAGGAGCGATTACTAGAATATTATCATCTAATTCGAAAATATTTTGTCATTTACATCTTATGTGAACTCAATCCGCGGACACACTGTATATCTTTCGCCGTTTTTTAATAATATTTCTATTAATAAGTGTTTTATTTCTGTAATTTTTTATACTAGCTTTATTTTGTTAATAAAGAGATAATTTGAGTTCATCATTCACTGTTCGTATTAGCACAAGTTTTTTACATGCGGCCCGCACAACATTTTTAAATTTCTAGCTGGCCCGTTGTCAAAAAAGGTTACTCATCCCTGCGTTTAAACAGTATGGATCCAGTCCCTTCCGATTACTGTTTTCCTCAAATTTTAAAAAAGGCTCGGGGTAAAGAGGTCGCAGCAGATTGCGAGGGCAATTCGAACACAAAATTAGAAGAAAAATTAGTTCACGTGCCGTAACCAAGACAACAACAAAATTTCTTGGAAATTTTTTGTAGGTAGACCGACCTAACTGTGAGGGTTTGTGTCGTTACGATTTTCTTACCGAATCTGCATTCGAGCAGTAATTCATATCCGAAAATTATTTTTTGTGCATTCCAACAACGTCCTAATTTGGGCTCGCGTCCCGCTCGGGGAAATTAATACGACGTTGTTGGAACGCACCCTAAAAAAATCCGGAAAGAATTCATGCTCTTCTGAGATTATACATATGTAAAAATTAATTTATTTTCGGCAAAATAGCTGTTTGTTTTCGTACTTAGTCCGGGAATATAAAAACGACCCTTCGTACATAATACTAACTGCTTGATGTCGTCTTTGGTCGCTACATAAAGTACCCACATCACATTACGTCTGCTTATGTAGAAATTTCTCCAAGTCGCCAATTTACCGCAAGATTGATTACATATAGTAAAATGCAAAAGATACAGTCGGATGTGTGGTAATACTTACTATTGCTGAGCAGAGGCTAAGTCGGAAGTTTTCAATGGTTTTCAAGTAAGAATTGTTTACCCATTAATGGAATTTTCAGTCACTATTAAATTAATATTATTAATAAATCCAACAAAATTTTGCTCAATTTACCAAATAAAGAACTGTACAGTACTATGTCAAATTTTCTAAAATACGAGTGTTAGGTTTACATCTGTATTTACGGTTGGTAATTTTTTTTATGTCGCTGACATTTTCTATGTTTGAGAGCATTAAATTGAGGTAAAGAATACTTTACTTTTATTTCAGGCAATCTTAGCTCTCTGCCATCGTTCTCTAACCGTTTTATCTTAGTAGTATGGTAGTTGGTATATTTACGAAACATTTATTTGTAGTAATCATGTCAGCTGTTGAACTATTATTAATTACTGATACTCCAGAAGCATTACTCGTAAGCGAATCAATACTTTATAATTTAGGTTACATTACGTCCCTACGGCTGCGCATTGCATTACATTAATACTGTAGAAAATTATACAGCACAAAAATCCCTGTTCCCTTTTCCAATAGTGAAAAAATTGTAGTTAGATTTATGACATAACAAGTCGTTATAACTAGGCTGAGTAAAATGTTTTCCTCACAAATTTACACATGATTGGCTATGTCTCCGCAATGTACACAATGCTAGTTTTATACATTTTTACGTAGCAATCCGCGAAATCAGATTTTTCCACACCTAACTCATCATTGATATTTTAAATATTTTAAAATAACGGTGCTGAGCCAAGTACAAGTACGGCATTAGTCTCGCCCCCAAGCATAGCCGCTTGAATTTGTGTCTTTTTAAGCAATTAATATACTAAATATATGCGTACAAGCAAATCCTAACTGCTGCAAGCAATGAAAATTACTACAATCCTATCTAAAATCGGCAACAACGGGTGAGATGCTGCACGGCTTAAAAATAACTATTTACATTTTAATGAAATTTACTATTTATTTACTTTTGAAAGTTGCAGCATCCAGTGGAAATAGCAGGATAAAAATATTGCTATAGCTCACCAGTTGGACTTTGCCTTAATTAATGTAATGTCTTAAATGTTAAACGATAATTGCTTTTAAATCGAGAGCTCTTATTTTCAGGGTGGGTTCGCCAAAATCTATTAATTGAAGTTTTAAAATTGTATTTTCAAAAATCTTTGACTATCAATGACACATAACGTCAAACTTGACTTTTAAAATTTATCAAACCAGGTAATTGGCAATTGTATCTTACATTAACACATTTATTATTCAATTCACCTACGTAAGTACTATATCAACTTTATATTATCACTTTCTTTTATTGACAGTTATTCAAAATGCTTTCTCAACTTATCTACACAAACCTCTATAACTGCTCTAGCTTTCACTGCAACATCCAACAAGTACCGGATCCTGACGTCGACAGACTGCAACACCTACTACCCACTTCACAAACAGCAACACCTATGATGGTCTGTGAATCCTTTCAACTACATCCGCCCTGTCAAACCAACTCCTCTGCTCCCAAAATCCAGTCCTGGTTTCTCCTGAATGTCACTGTCACACAAACTAACTCCTGGTAAGTTGCTATATTATGATGTTCCAAATCTAGCTTTGTTCCCTTTTTGCAGATAGTTTGATGTCTCTTGTAATACTCACAGAATATCCAAATCAAATAATAACTTGTAAAAACCTCTAGTAATATATTGTACATATGAATAAATCTAAATCTCTTCAACTAATATAACATTCTGTATTCTACAATTAACTGTATCTATATAATCTCTTCATCCACTTGATGTCTCAATACATTCCATTTTATATTTCACCTGTTCGACCTCGTAGATTTGTTTAAAGCCCTTTTTTAATTTGTCATTACCAAAACCAACACAAATTAAGGCATAATTTATATTTTTATTTCACAAAATTGGTTATTTCAAAATTACATGTATGCTTTTATGAGTTGTTTTACAGTAACTAACTAAACAAACTTCTATCTCTATTATATACATATCTTAGTGCACACCTACTATTACAGGATATTCATTCTGATTATTATTAACAAATACATGTGTCTAATGTTGCCTTGGTTTGTTCTTTATTAACATTTAATACAACAATTAAGTTTATTTATTTCAATTAATATCGCACTATCAAATGGCTCCTTTCATTGTATCAATTACTTTCATTATTCATATTCGAAATTTTACACCCATCAAGATCTAATTATTGTAACCTTCCAAATTTATTAGTTTTGAATATTCTCTTCTTATGATTTATTATACTACCTACGTCATGTATCATAACAATATATACACAGACTTATAATAGTACATTCTTGTTGGGGAGATGAATTCATAAAAAATATAGCATTATAATGTTTAAATTTGCGATTACAACGTATGGATTTCTAAAATTACGAGAGTTCTTGGAATAAAATCTCTTCTACTTTACAATTACAAAATGTTTTATCGTTAGATAGTGTGCCATAGAACAATAATATATAATGATCTTTATTTTCAATTCTGTGTTTTCTTGCATCATATTATCGCATTGTTAGAACGAAATGTTATATTTGATATAATTAAATAATTGTTTATGTACAATTTTAATCGTAAGACTTATTTTTCATCAGGAATTAATAAAGTTTACACCAGAGGCGTATCCAAATATTTCTCGTTAGATTTTTAATTTTTCAATTTCACATAAGTTCATAATGACCTAATATGAATTAGTCCTAGTTAAGTGATGTGTGGTGAGAGAAATAAATAATGATCGACTGTCACTTACGTCATACCCTAGGAAATGTTAAAGTACATTTTATTCTCTAAGGAATAATGGAGTCTATTGTACATCAAAAATCAGGCATATAAACTTCTCTTTATTTCTTTTAGGAAGAAATAGTTATTTATGTGCCAAAGGAGTAAACTATAGGTAATACTGAGACTGTAAGCAATATCTGCGGCGACCGAAAGAAGTCACGGGATTATCGAAGTTTGCGTAGAGTGTTTTCTCCCAACCGTAAATCTAAATCTCTTGATTTTCAAATCAAGATAAATTAATAATTACCTAATATCTAGTGGTTAACTAATATGTTGCCAGGGAAACAAGTTTGTTTATGCTATTAAAAATTAATCAATACATTCTATGAGTGAATAAAGAACTCCTACTGCTATGGTCACATGATCAAAGTCTTCCTTAGAATTTTGCCGAGACTAAGGAGTTCCAACTGTAGCAAAGATTCTTTTACATGCTACACATCGTAGTCCTACGGTTTTACATCACTTCCGAATGATGACATTCTGTAGAAATTTTTATCCGCATTTTATATTTAAAAAAATTAAAATGCTGATGAAAATCTCACCGGGACACGTACTCACTACTTTTAATCAGTAGTCGGGAACTGATGTACCGAGCCCGGCTGTACTTTTGGTATTGTACTATATTAGTACTGTATGCTTGGTCGAAATGTTACCCATACAATCCGTTAAAATTAACAGCCAGGGCCGTTATAACAGTTGATACACTACTAAACTATGGGCATTGCTTTAATTTATTTGAAAACAAATTTGTAAACATCTGTTGCTTGTTACAAGACAAAATCGACTTTAACGACACCCCGCCAGCTGATACACAAAACAGCTAGACGACTAGCGCGTACGATAGTACTCAAAATCGGGAAAGTAACTCACATAGTAGCGCTGCCCTGTCCGTAACAAGAAGTGCCGACTAGACTAAGTGGAGCAAGGGGTGGTTCAACACAAGATATCACAAGGACAACGGCCTAAAGAACGGTAAACAGATATAAAAGAGATTGAGCCACCTAGTTCCATCAATAAGAACGAAAAATGTAAAGGTAAATCCACAGAGAAACCGGGAAGCACATGATCCTACCTTTCAACTTTTCATTTGGTAAAAATCCAAAAGCTAAACGGAGTGTAGTAGAATCTGTGTGCCGCCTTGAGACTCCCCGGCACTGCTACCAAGGAGTGGCGTGACCTACCTTTGACGCTTACAACTTCTTCCAGGCTCCACCTCACATCGATCTTACACTGCGGACAACTCAGCCTGAAAATATGCATGCAACAGGCGCGAGGAAAACACAAGACAACATATAACAAACCAATCTATTGGTCTAACGTACACATATGGTCCAAAATTGCACCAACACATATAATTATTGACGTTCATTAGCGTACACAACAGAAGGAATGAATATTATTATTATATCGGGCTCAAAATGGGGTCACTAGCATTAATTTAGTGCGTGAAAAATGATAGCGGAACACAGACTGTAATTATTGACGTTAGTTAGCGCACGAAATGCAAGTGATGAGTATTAAATGCACGTGGCAACGATATAACGGCTAACATCTACAATACACGCTGCCTTTGTTATTGCAGTATCACCGGCTCTTAACTTGGTGGCAGGACTTCGCCTCACAGCTTGGAATGTCGCAAGGCTGCAGCTGCACTCGTTGATAACGCATACTCCGGGATACCTTCACAGGACACGATGCGACGGAACTCGCATGGGAAAGAAACAGGGAAACCTCGTGCACGTCCTAGTTGGATATGATCCCACCTATGAACTAGTGGTAACTTGCTTACATGGTACACGAGACTACGGGGGCGTTGGTCACCAAAGCGGAGCATCACCAAAAACCACACAACTGCAAAACTGTACGCCTCAACGGCTCGTAAAGCTCTCTCGACAGGCCGCCTCGCAACCGAAGTCGCGGGGCGTCTAAAAGCCACACTCTAAGGACTCGCTTGCAGCAACGCCCAGCAACTAACTCCCAACGTTGACTTACTAAACTCAACTCAATCACTTCACCCCGCCGACAGGGAAGGGCGGCCACAACGCAGACAGACGGAGACCAAGCGAAAAACAACAACTTTTCTTTTGCTCTCACAGGCTCACGTTTTAAATTCAATACAGAAAGCACTCCAGTAGCCAAGCCGCAACAGCTGCCGAGCGATAACAAACACAGGTGTTCAGCCAGACGGCCCAAGGCCAGAGCTCAACTGTACGACTCGATAATGCCTAAGCCTTCACAAAATTTGAAACACACTTAAATTTAGGCGGCAAAATATTAAAGAAAGCTATATAAAAGCGGGGTCGTAATCTTGAAAAATCGATAAATAACTCATACATTCGTAAATTTTAAAAATGTCCTGACATGCTACACTACTAAATTACGTGCGGGACCAGGTTACTAGCAAGTTTTCTTTAAATTGTTAATATTAAAATCACATATGTTAAAATTGGCCACATTCAGTAGATATTACGAAAACTATTAACCAACATACAGCTGATATACATATAACTGACTTGGATAATTTATTAGCCTCGGCCTAATCGGCAATATTTTATTGTCCGTTATATGATCAATATCGACTTAATACAGTTAAATACGATAATACCTTTAATTTGCAATCAAAGTATACGTGACGCTTGATGTTTTTCCATTAGAGTTAGCTTTGGAAAATTTGAATTTTATTGGTATAACTGAAACCCAGTGACAAAACCAAAAGTGACCTATTCAAGAGTTATTTTGAAAATTAAAACATATCCAGAAAATCATTACTGTTGCATATAATATTGTTGCAAGCAGAACTTATATAAAAATTGCATTGTTTCAAGAAAAAACTTATGTCATATAAATGAAATGTTTTAGTTTTATTTTGCACATATTGGAACTCAACTAATAAATTCTCGCTTTACTGTTTCATTTGTTATTTAAATTATTAAAAGTGGGAAGAATATTTACATCACGTAGTTCTATATCAAAAACTAAACCAACAAATGTCATTTTAATTTGGTCTTAGGTGAATAGTTTTTTAATTATTAACGATTAAACGTTTATTAATTATGTAACGTTGTGCATCTTGAGCTAGATTATGGGGATACGGTTACCCTAGGTAGTATCCCCTAATTCTGAAGTTTTATGGATTTTTGGGTTTTCTAAGCAGAAATGTGTACGACAATAACTGAAAATTGGTGCACAAAATAAGGAACAATTTCCCCACAGAATATTTCAAAAGAATATTAAATTCTTGTAAATTCTGTCAAAGAGCTTATGCTACATGTGACAGAAAATTTGAGGGCCATTGAAGATAATAGAATGTTTACCGTATATACTGTTGTGATTAATATTACCTTAAATTTAAGATCAACAGGTTTTAGATGTTTTTTTGAATAAACTTGAATTTGAATTAGATACATACGTACTCAAACTGTTTCCGAAAACTTTTGTTATATACATAATGCAATATGCGTCAAGGTCAGTAACACTGATTAAAGAATTCTGCAACTTCTACAACCGAGTTTTTAATTAGGTTTTTTTAGAAAAGCTGTTCAAGGTAAGCACATACGGCGGTGGACAACTGCTCGAATTTAATTACGCTCAATGTTATCAGTGGGACAATTCCGGAAGGGATTATTTTCAGGTATAAATCTACTTGGACAATTGCCCCATATTAATGACTGTTAATAATTCATAATCTAATTAGCCTGAGTGCAATTGATATAACATTAAGATCTCATGACTACGACAAGGGGGTAATCTTTCCGATTCTATTATTAATTACGTCAAAACCACCACCGACCTTTCTTTATTTTACTTACAGGTAAACTTATTTAGTAGCATATAATCCACTGACAAATTGGATCATAATTTTGTAAAAAAATCGTTTTTCTAAGTGTTTCACCATGGAAGAAATTGTTAGTGAACGCTGATGAACCCTCAAAACTTGTAAGGCCCATTTTTTCTCAGTTAGCGAAATAACAAACGGCGTTATGGACTACAGTCATCCAGCAAACAGGAAATCAGTTCAGAGTCAACAAGTGAGCATCGCTGCAAAACGAAAAGCTATAGAAGATATTGATGAACGTCCAACTAAAATTGTGCGGAACTTAGTGAGTGGTTTTATTGACACAAGTGCTTTAGAAGATTCCGATTTAAAACAACACTAAGTGACAAAGAGCATTGTTCATAGCAATAACACATTTATCACCAATGTTAGTTAGAGCAGGCACCAACGGATTTTCGTAACGCTTCCCGATGTTTAATTTTTGAGTATAAAAGGTCAACACACCGGTAGAAAACCGCTACACTAGACTGTATATAAAGCATTGTGAATGTCTTACCTTCTGATTTCAATCTATTATTATTAGTAACTTTATCTTCATCCGTGTTGTTATAGACTATTAACAAAATTAATTTTAGTATGGCACTCAGTGCGGTAATGGATATTGCCGCACACTTATTACAGAAAAAATAAATTGAACCAGAATTTATTGATAAAGATAAAATATTGAACAATACACATTTGCTTATGGCATTTAAAGAGACTCGTTTGATTGCCGCAAAACTCGGCTGACTGCCTCCTTTTGGCAATCAAACTTGTATCGTTAATATCTATATCATCATCATTCAACCACATTTGTATCATGCTTCCATTCTGGCTTATCCAGGTTTCATCTAGGTAAATGAGTCACTTCTTTCTCGCCATTAGCATATTCCAAATATTTTTTAAAGAATTTAAGTTTGCTTGCCAACAGAAATTTTCAATCAATCATGCATTTTTTTAATAATTTTAACGATGCAAGTTTGATTATGAGCATCTTAACGAATCGAGTCTCTTTCAGTGCCATAAGTAAACGTGTATTGTTCAATATTTTATCTTCATCAATAAATTCAGGTTTAACGTATTCTTTGTTTTGTAAAAAAGGGACCGGTAATGAAGCTACTTACGATACTAAAATGAATTTGGTTAATAGTCTATAGCATGACCGATGAAGATAATAGTTATTTACTATACAAGTGGGATAAGAGCATCATTAATATACGTGTGTGTAAGCACACAAGTATATTGATGATGCATTATCACACATGTATTGTACAAAATTTTATTTACAACTGCCTAAAATTAAAAAAGTACATTACGAGAAATGTCAGATGTCATTTTCAAAAATATTTTAGTAGGCAAATGTCATTATGTCATTCATTTGACACTATTTCAGTTAGGTAATAAAGCCATCACATAACTGAGTGGTGTAATGAGCTTCATTACACCACTCAGTTATGTAATGGCTTCATTACCTAACGGAAATAGTGTCAAATGAGTGACGTAATGAGTTACTTATCCCACTGGAGTAGATAAATATTTTTACGCCATCGATTTCAATAGTTCGTAACGTTTTGTGTAGTCCCCTGTGTATTCCAAATTCAATCTAGTATCGTTTAATAAATTGTGAATAGTAAAATGCTCGTTTTTTTCGTGGTATTCGCCGATCTTTCTGCCTAGTTAGAATTTCAAAAATCCATTATCCAAGTAGTTGTCTCTTGGCTTAGTTGAAAGTTCTACAGTTTAACCATTAGATTTTAAATGTTTATAAACAGTGCTGATAGTAATATAAAAATTAGTTAGGGGTATCAACAATGATATAGTGTATTATAAGTTCAATTACTTACAGAAAATATTTTTCCAATGTTTAAATTATTTCGAAATTAATAGTTCTCTTGCACATCTTTTTAAATTCTTTAAAGCAGCTTCTAGTGGCTGGTTTTACTTCATCAGCTTTCATGATATTACTCATTAATCGAAAATCACTTTGACTTAAATTAGGCTTTATTTTGACTGACATCAGTGGCTACCAGAAATTACAAATATTTTTATTTGTATTGATAAATTTAAATTTCCCTCCATGCAAGATGAAAACTTTAAACATTTAAAATTACAAACTGATGTGCTGCCAATATAAATCTAGTGGTTCGACTAATTTCACTACTTATAAGCCGTTTACGATCTTTTTGGGTCAGGTGAGGCTATGACCATCTAGTAATTTTGTTGGCAGAACCTCTGTGGCAACTAAACTCCTAATGGAAATTGACACTTTTTGTGTTAGGTTAGGTTGTTTTCAGTTTAAGGTTATATTTTCTGAATACGTACATTGTTGCCGGATCTCTCTATAGTCTCGACATCAACTCGTGTTCTTTTAGATCTGGTCTGTCCTTTTTAAATTGGAAGTAGCATCGTTTAATGGAAATTTTTTCTTGTAACAAAATTATATTGGTCATTTTGACTTTTCCTTTGGCGGAAATTAAAATTATTTTTACACACTTGATAAAGTATTTATTTTCTTACGAATATTAAAATAATAAATCTGGCAATGTGGTGGCAAGAAAATGTCGAACAGACACTGACAGAAAAACAAAGTTGCATCCTCTACATCACCGAATCAGTTAGTCCAACATGAAAAGAAAAAATCATAGCCAACGCTGTCCCAAAAAGGTCGTGAACGGATTATACCTATACCACTGAATAAATGATTAAACAGAAGAATAATGCGCACCAAAAGTATATAGAAACCAAGCAAAATAGTGACAGAGATTATAATATTATATTCCTTCATAATTATATAAGTCTAGCCATACGTGCCTAGAAAAAGCATACAGGGAATATGAACTCAAAAAATGTAGACATGATAAATCTAGCATGTGGAAAAAGCTTGAAAATTAGGGAGATGGCTAATAAATTAAATAAATCTCAAGAGCTTCCCACTAATTAGATAATGTTAAAAAATGTAGTTCTCATTTTTTAGCACTGCTGGTAACTCTGTTGTAGATGATAACAATTTAAATTATATCTATTCTAATAGTATTCATGAATTTGCGTTGAAGTTTAAGGTCATAGTAACTAATGGTGATGTATACAAGCATCTTCGATCTATAAATCGGAAGCTGTGGTATTGAGAATATCCATATATCTAATACTTACTATATTGCTAGCGGCTATGAGTGGGAAACTTGCCAAGGAAGTGAGACAGACAAGCAACTCTTCAATGTATAATGGCGGGCGGTGCGCAAGGGCAACGGCGTCGTCCGCCCAATGGGGAAGTGGACAAGTTTAAAATTCGCTTCTAAAGGCGGAGTTTAAATTCCCACGCATGCGCACGAGACGCGTTATACTCTAAGTGAGACTATGTCGGCGCCGTAATGTTTTCTGACGTTCCGAGGCCCTACTAGCAATATATGTGTATTATATATATGAGAATATCAACAAAAAATGTTCGATTTGGTTATTTCATACTGTATCGATGCAATTAGAAAACTTTTTGATGAATCTCCGCTGAATGGAACTTAACCCAGATTGGCTATACAGAAAGTTTCTGATCCCAAGGAAAATATCCATCTCTAAACTGCTTGAGACGGTGGTGTCTGCTCAAACGAGGACAGTTTGAAAGTCATGCCATCTTGTCAATCAGAATTTACATAGTTCTAATACTGCCTTACTCTATATAGGTAGTAAATGACATACGTACTGTTATGGATAACTCTATCATTCGATGTTGTTAACTTTGAATTGTTGCTAGCGAAACTGAAATATATAGGCATAGGTGGTGTAGCGTAGCTTGGTTTCGTAGTTATTTAATCGATCGAACCAGACATTAAATGTTAATAACATTTTGTCAGGTTTTAAGGATATTACCAGTGGTGTATCGCAGGCAAGTATCTTAAGCTCTACTGTATTTGCTGTGTACATCTTAGATACACCAAAAATAGACTGTAAAATAAAATCCGCAAATATGCAGACAACCTGCAAATATGTGGTATATCTGCAAAAGTATCACATATTGCTGACGCAATTTCAAACATCAATGAAGACTTGAAAAATCTCTATTTGGTTTAAAAACCATGGTTTTCGCTTAAATGCTAATAAATTACATGCACTACGTACTCTGATAGATTAACAGCAGAATTTGGAATGAACAATTTCGATATTGTAGTGGATGGATCAAGCAAAAGATATAGACATCACGATAGACAATAGATTGTCTTTTGACCTCACGTAAAACCTATTCATCAAGTACCTTTCTTGAAGCTACGTAGTCTATGTACGTTTAAATATGAGTTGAACGAGAAAACTAAATTAATGTTAGTTAAGTCATTAATCTACTCCCCCCCCCCCCCTGGAATATTGTAGCTACTTTTCTACGTTCATCGAGTATAACAGAGCTAAGCTACAAAGAGCACAAAATGCACTTAATGTTCAGTGAGGACTCCTCATCTAAAATCACTTTGTGTAACAGTGTAATAGGGCAAGACTGAAATGATTATTTTTTTCGTAGAGATTTCAACCAATCAGAAGGCTGGATTTAGTTAAGTTATCTTGTATAATTTCGATTATACAACTCATTATAAATTTGGCCAATAGTAATTGAGAATTTTACTTAGTTACAAGGTATAGATAAACGAATATACCCTTGACGACGTGGTATAATCACTTCGGTGTTTCGGTGGGTCCAACAAAGCAAAAATAATGGATAATAATAATCTAGAGCCATGATGTAATAACTGTCTATTGCAAATTCGAGATTAACAGGTTAGGTTTTGCGTCAGTTTTGACACAAACTGACGCAAAACCTAACCTGATAACGTCGAATTTGACATAGACTTACAGTGCCACCAACATAAACAGTGCTACTAACACAAACAGTGCCTACCTAAGAAATAAAATAATTTATTATTATCGGTCTATTCATTATATAATCGTAACGAATACCACTCGAGCAATCGAAAATAATGATTATTTTTCACTCATAACTCGACGTAATCCTTAAAATACCACTCGAGCTGCGCTCTCGTGGTTTTTCGCAGATTACGTCTCGTAACTCGGAGAATAATCGATTATTTTCGATGCTCTTGTGATATTATAACTGATTATACAAAATCGATTATGCTATAGTATCTTCACTAGGCAACGCAATACATAACTTGTGTCAACTTGATGTTGTTTTCATGGAGATGACTTTCAGCTAGGTTAATACAAACAAATCGAGCTACCAATAAAATATTTATTTGTTCCTAATACTAAAATTTACTCAAAAAATAATCAAATCGAATAAAATGCGTACTTCGAACAGGTTATACATCTCAAACTTCCTGCACAATAACAAATCGTGTCAGTTTGACAGAATAATCCTCGCGCTGACGCGGTCGGATTATTTAACCTTTCAAACTGACACTCTTTTATTATTGTGCAATCAGTTATCGACATATAACCCGATAATATCGAAGTACTTATAGTATTACTTCTGAAGACACCAGCGTCATAGCTGCGCAGTAGTTGATTTTGTGTCGGACGGGTCCATTACGTAAGTAACCTTCTCTTTGACAGTAGCGTCGGTTAAATATATTTCTTGGTATTTATAAAGTTTTCTACCAGGATCGCAAAACGCGGACAAACATTGAAACATTGGTTGTTTATTATTTTCTCAGTTTTGTTTGTGAGCTTTGTTCGATTAAGCGTGGCTCGTGTAGTTTATTCTGTAGTATGACTAAAGGTTAATGATAGCCGTCGGCGCATTTGACGTCACTTACTGGTGTCTTCTCATCTCAATCCTGCTCTACCTACATGTACAGTACAGTATGTTTTTAAAGTGTTATTAAACAAAACACCGAAATATTTGTACAATCTACTTAGAAGGAGACCCGATATTGATAATATAAATATAAGAATTGACAATTTTACCTACCACATCATTCCTCTACGGTTGCAATGAAAACGCCGAATAACTAATACGAAACAATTCAAGAAGTTTTACGAACTTTGGAGAGTACTTCAGTTATAGAAAACTGATTCGTGGCATCTTGCTGAACTGGAGGGTTATGTTATTTTCAACAACTTTAATTTACTTGACAAATGAAGAATGTCGAACTGTCAATTTTTTCTCTAATTTTGATAAATGAGGGTCCCGGGTGGTGTAGCTTGAACAAGCGTCCACGTTCAATCTGCAGAGTTAAGCAACGCTCTCTCTGGTCAGAACTAGGATGGGAGTTCCACGGCTGCATCTCTCGGCGCCTCGTGATACGGCTGTCACGGAAATAGTTGGTCCCGGCGGTCATAACAACATCATGACAGCCGTTAGTGGGGTTGGAAGTCCCCATAAATGCACAGCGATGCCTATAATTGTCCTAACGGCTGTTGGCTGAGTGCGATATAAATAAATAAATAAATGAATAATTTTTTTGACACCAACTGTGCCTTACACCGTTAAAATAATGCACATGCAAAGCCTGCTCAGAATCACAAATGGTGTGAACTTTCTAATTTTACTTACCTCGTCTGTAGCAGGTAAGTTACTAATATTTATAAAGCTGTGCACACGGCCCGTGAGCCAACTCAGCGCGCCGCAGACAAAACACCTTTTGGGGGTTCAAGGTCATTTAAATTTTGAAGTACCAGTAATAGCTATGTATATAACAAGAGCAAAAAATGCGTGCTTACGGTACGGTACATGAAGTGGACAACATGCCATACATAATTATATCATTAAAATTTTTTTTGCAATCCTGTACTAAAACTTCAAACTTTTAGTTGTCATTCTTAGTAGCAATATGACATACTTTTTTAAATAATGAAAAATGTTGCTTTTTAACTTTGCCATAGGTAACATAAAAAAGTACCTTTTTTCACTTTCTGCCGTGAATTTGTAAGTCAAAATAACCTTTTTCGAGCCTATCCTCGATCGTTACCCCATGTAACCGCTTTTCGTATTACTTAAGGAAGTGCGGGCATCAGTTAGACTAAACTTAACTGAGCGAAACTGGAACCCCCGAGCCAGGAGTCTAACTCGTGGTTTGCTGTGGCCCCAGTTGGAGCGGCACTTACGAGTAAAGATAGAGAGTTGCGGTTTTCGCAATACTCTGCTACTTTTTTGTGAAAAGAAAGATGGTATAAAAAAAATTTCATAGCCCGCTTAGTTTCTGAGATACACGGCGAAATTGAAAATATTGCATTTTGGGACCCCCTCGTATCTCCGTTATCCTTTAACATATTGCAAAGCTAAAAACTGGCTCTTATACAGTTTATTACCTAGAATTCAGTGGCGTAGTCATATTTTTGCTGTAATCTGTCAATTTTTAGCTATAAATCAAACTTATGTTTTTTTTAACGGGACACTATCTATCGTCTACCTGTCTAGCTGTCTAGGTGTCTACCTGTCTACCTGTCTAGCTGTCTAATTGTCTGTCTGTCTGTCTGCCTGTCTACCAGTCTAACTGTATGTTTACCTGTCCGCCTGTCTAACAGGGTGCTTACCTGCCAGAGTAGCCTGCAAGACTATATGGGTGACCTTGAGATGGTAGTTGAAACAGGGTAGTCGAATAGCAGCGCTGCCCCCCTTTCTTACCTATATCATTTAAATTTACTTTTAAATGTAATATCTCGAGCAAACTTTAACCTGAAGCTCGTTCTTGAAAATCTTCTAATTTTGTCAACAGCTTATTCTCAACATTAGTCTCATACCACTGTTTTAAATTAGTACCAGAATCAATTTTTTAATTTTTAGTAGCAAACGTTTTTAAATCTATCTCACCACTACTAGGTTTTCTAAAATATGCACTAAATACTACATTAGCTTTAAGCATTAAGTTATCTTTTATAATTTGTTTTACTTTTATTGAGAAACTTCTGTATGCTTTTGCAAGAAATTCTTGAGGTTCTTTGTAGCTTAAATTTACAATCATACCTATTCTTATTCTACTATTGAAACACGATTCTACATCTTCCCATACTAGCTTGTTCTTTTGCTGCTGCTGACCACACCCTACACCCTCCCCCTTCTTTGCTAATTTTGCTTTTAAATTCTTTAATAATTGCCGTTCACCCTTTAATAAACTTAAATTTTCCTCTAGCCTGAATGAATTTTCATTTTTAAAACTACGCTTACGGATAAATCGACTACCAATTAAAATGGTTTTATTTACATGTTTAAGCAATGTCTGAGCCTGATCACCATATTTTACAATCCCTATCGCGTCTTTGATTGTTTTTTTTTTAATTCGAACTTAATTTGGTAACACTATCTATTGCAGACATGTTCGCGTGCGTACGGTTGTAATACTAACAGGCAGCCGAGCCTGTCTATTTATTCATCGTCGCAGCTGATAATGGAGGCCATTAACTGCGTCAGCAAAAAATTTCCGAACAAAGGCTGCCTTCAATTTAGCGGTTGTGCAGACTTTTCTCAAACAATGGGTTTCATTGTTCAATTTTTACCAGTCTTGCACATTTCCCAAACATGTCTGGACAAGTCTGAAGTTCCAGACAATAACATCCGGAGGTCAGCAAAAATTCCCCCAGACAACAAAGACTTCATTGTTCAATTATTTTTTGCAATCGTGCAGATTTCTCAAACAATGGACGTCATTGTTCAATTGGTAGACCATAACATCCTGCTAGACTCCCACATCTGCAAGTCTCAACAAGTTTGCATTCTCAGACGATGACTCACATCATGTTGAACCTGGGAAAATTTTGATAAGCGTAGAAATCTTGTAAAATTTCAAAATAAGACATTTATCCCCAAAATTCATTGTGGGAATCTTGTATAAATTAGACTTTTAGCCCCAAGATTCATCCTGGCAATCTTGTAAAAATTTCAAAATTACACTTTTAGCCCCAAAAATTCATCGTGGGGACCGGACCCCGGCTAGGCCCGTGACCTTGAGCCCATCTAGACCCGTGACCTCCAGATAGACCTAGCCAAGTTTCAAACCAGAGGCAATGACGTCGCCCCGTGACACTTAGCCAAGTTCCAAACCAATCGAAGTGAGCCAGAACGCCCTTAGGTACACTACTTGCAAGGCTGACGGTCATCGGCATTCAGTAGCCCCAACGCACACACACTGCGGCAAAAGCCCGGAAAAGCACCTCTCGTTTCGACGACTCGTAACGAAGTCCTCAAGAGGAAGAAGCACAAAGAAACTCTGCTGACTCTACGCCAAAGAAATATCGGGCGTCCCCACGCCAAAGTATGAAGACGCACAAGAACACGCTATGTCGACATTACTTTCTGGCGGCCCAGGCTGAACTGTCTCGAAGAGCTACATGCCACGTGAAGTTTACGCGCGCGTGCAAGTGTGACCAATCGGAGGCCAGAAACTTCGACCGGTGACGACAAAGCCGTCACGGTGCGTCAGAAATCGACTGATCTTCCGAAAATTCAGGAAAGGTTTACACTCGCTCTTATGGATTATGTTTTTAAATAAGTCGAAACTGAGCGTTCTTGCATGCGATGAAATAACCAGCTGCACTCACAATGATGTAAAGATTTTGAATTATTGTGCTTGATGCTAAACGCGGCAGCATCATGCGATGAACTATAACTACACTGGACTCGAAATACAGGCGAACTCGTCAACTTTGTACCAAAACTATACGAAATGGTTATGTAGCTATAGGAAAATTAAAATGGCCTGACAACTTGACAAGCCCAACAAATACGCTCACTCTGCTAACCATGTCCATGCAAACCACTTCCTTTGTAAACCATTCCTTGTTATCCAATTCAGTAGATTCAATGTAATTCCACAGTAAACTTAATTCAGCACTCCCTTACTTTTATTTGCCTTTGTAGATTATAACTGTATTGGATTGGTCTTCTCACCACATTCTAATCTTCATCCATCTAGTCTGCTAATCTTTTTCTTTTAACATTTTACTTTTTCACCACGCCTACTTTATTTCTAATTCTAACCCTTTTATTTACCAAAACATATTTTTAAAAACTTTTATAAAGGTGTTTATTTCTTCATTTCAAACGCTACAAATTGTATTACATCATTTTTGTTATCAAAATTTTTATTCTAATCAATAAACTATCTCCGTAGCGATCTAGCTTATTTTTTACAGGCCAACACACTATTGAAGCTTTATTATATGTCTAATACCTACTATGTTAAATAGTATATTTCGAAAAAGTATTTGTTATTAACTTACATTTTTATTTCAGATATTAAATTAAGTCGAAATTCTACTGTTTCCCAATTAGCTTCATTTAATTAAATTATAAATTCTATTTCCTATCTTCTCTAAATACATCTTAATAATTTTGATATCCATTTCATATCTAAATTCATCTTTGTAATTTTTAATACTGTATTCTTTTAATCTTATTAATCTGATTTTTAAACCCACTGTACCAATACCATAACAAATTATTTACAACCAGTCATTTAAATAACTAGAATAGCTCCCATTTCATTAGCAAAATTCAATTGCTGAGCTTGGAAAAGTACTCAGGCACCCCCACTGAAAGCACTTCTCGATAGTGGTAGTTTAAACATAAGTCTCTGTCTTTGCTTTCTATGATCATGGCTATACCTACTGCGATTCACTTTAAATTTAGGTGTATTATTGCATTGTGTATTTGTTGAGCATTTACCTTATAATAAAGTCAGCGATCTCTTCGTAACAGTTGTTTTTAAGAAATGCACATTGTAGTTTATACAGAAGCGATTTTTTCATGTGCCATCCTTATAGTTCCAAAGTCTAAAAATTGTCTAGTACAAACATTTAGATGCCTTAAGATATTTTCTACTCCACCTTCATAATTTTATGAGAGGAATCATAAGTGACTCAGATTCCTCTAATGAAATAATAATTGTTGACTAAAACACCATCGTTTAATTAAAAAATGTATTTAACGTAACATTAGTACAATAATAATAGCGTTCGCAACATTAACTCTTCCCCATCCAAGTACATCAAGCTCCAAGAGTGGTTGGCTACTGACCTCCGTTAGGTAGCGCATTGCAAAAACTATTATGAGCGAGGGGTGGTAACAGCCCCCAAGGCCGCCCCGTATACTGCTTGAGTACACCGCTTGCCTTTTTTTCAGGAACATACTTTTAATGATCGAAATGATTACAATATGAGATCATTAACAAAATTTTAAAAAAGCTGTTCGCACTCACAACTACTGACTTGCATATTTACCGGCTTAATCCAAAAACCACTGGTGCCCACTAACCAAAATGGTACAGCAGCATTTTACCAAAGCAACCTGCGAGCCTCTGAAATCAAAGTACTCCGATATTTATTCTTCGTTCAAGGTTACTCTTTTCGAACATCACCTACAGAAAGCAGTAAATCCGGAGACGTGGAATTTTGGAGCTTGTGTCCAGCGTATTTTAGTGTCGCAGAAAAAAGCAACCGTACAGGTAACTTAGCAATTAACTCCAGTTTTATGTCCTCGATTAAACAAGAATTCAAGATATTCCACGTAAACGTCAATAGTCCACGTTATAAAATTTCACAACTGTACATGCTGTTGTGCTCACATCAGTTTCTCGAAATAGTTTGTTTGACTGAAACTCATTGTACTGAGACTGAAATAATACACATTAAAATAAATTCGTACCAACTGGCAGCTAATTACTGTCATAATAGTACTTTATGTAACTAGTCCTCAAAGCAAGGCTTTAGGGGACGAGTCGTAATGTTTCCGGAAGAGGAGGAGCGAAGCGCAGCCGAGTCCGTAATATGAAGATGAGTCCTCTAAAGCCATTTGAGGACGTGTTGCATACAACGTTTTTTTGTATTAGCTCTCCAAACATTATAATATGAAGTTTTAATTACCATTAACGCGGCATTATATTAGGAGGCCGCGCGAAAATGTATTATTTGCTCCCCAAACTGGTTACTTTGGAAACTGTCTAGGATCCTCAAAATGGCCATTTAGAGGCCTTGTACTTAAAGTCGTCATGGCAACTAATGTTTGAGTCCGCTAAAATGTTGCCATGACGACTTTAAGTACAAGGCCTCTAAATGGCCATTTTGAGGATCCTAGACAGTTTCCAAAGTAACCAGTTTGGGGAGCGAATACAAAAAAAATAGTAAATGTGGTGAATCTTCATTGACAGTAGTCTGTATCGCATATATTTAAAGACAGTTTGGAACAACTTATTGAAACTGTGAATATACACAACGATCCTATGTTTATATGTGGTGACTTTAATATACATTCTGAGCTTAAAAGAACGAATGTACTGATGTTGAAAGTTTACTTACTTAATATTGTTTCATTGAATGTATTTGTATTCATGACTATACCTACATATAGGGCAACTGTAAAACCATTATTGATAACATGTTTACTAATGTTCACAGCATTATACAGAAAAATGTTATTCCTTGTAGTTTTACGAATAATTTTTGGCAGTGTGTCTCCGTTTGTTTCTATTTTGCTGAAAAAAACTTACATTTGATTCATTATAAACGAAATTATAAGAATGAAATCAATGTAGCAACTTTTAAATATCTGCTTGTCAATGAACAGTGGGCAGTTGTCAGGTCATTTTGTATTTTAATTAGCCACCTAGGCTTTAGGGCAGCGTGCCCGTATGTTAAACCCTTTTAGTTACTTATTTGGCTTCATCGCCTAATTCCATAATAATGATTTTGCACATATTTGGCCTCAAGCGCAGTATTTCTCGTCATCCGGGGCACCCCTTTGTTGGTACTTTGACAATCGGGTGTTAACGCTCGCAGGATTTCCGAACCTTCTAGAATTTACGCTGTTGGTGTGACTGCGAGGCCTCGCGCTATCTTTGTCACCGGCACTTATTTGTTTTATTGGGCGCCTCGCCATTGGCTGTCTTTGTCACCGGCACTTATTTGTTTTATTGGGCGCATCGCCATTGGCTGTCGAGGGTCACGTGGTAACGCCGTTTTGGCTCACGCCACTTCAAGCGTCGTAACGCGCCTTAAGTGGCAGTTCAGCTCACGCCGTTGATCAAGAAAGTCGCAGAGTGTGCCGTTTCGCGGCGTTCCCGCCATTGGCGGGGACGCCAGCCTTTTTCCCGTCTTGTGCTGCTTCAGCAAGTGATTGATAAGCTGTTTCGCCTTAAGCGAGTGTGGGAGTTCTACTCAGGCGATTGAACAAGGGAGGTGTGTGTGTGTCGTTAACGGCAATCTTATTACGCCAAGGCGTAGGTGTGATGGAATTCCATGCCCGGTTCTACGTCGTCACGTAAGGGAGTGTTCCCTTTAACTCGTTGTGCGAGGATTCCGTTGAGGTAGGACATCACTTGGGCTAGTTTGGCCGTCGTAGCGGCGTTTGTTGAAGCGCCAGCCTTTGTCGCCATTTTGGGCGCATCCAGACCATTCACACGTCGGCCGTTTTAGCGGCGGATGAAGTGCCACAGGCAACCTGTTTCCCGCAAGCTGGACCGCACGCTGATCTCTTGGATCGTCACCAATAAAATTAAGGTATTTGTAACCATTGAATTATACTAACTTCTCGTGCGCGAGCTGTACGCTTAATCATGTGAATAACTGTGAAATCTTGTGCACCGTTAAAAACGTACCCTTCGCATCTTAAATCGTTGTCGCGAAGTGGCGTCGCTCGCTCATTTTTGATCTAATCACTTCCCTCACTTGGACTTTGCTGTGTTTGCCCAAATTATCATGTGAGCATTTTTATGAACAAACGTTCCCTCTGTGGGACTCATATGTCAAACTGCTTTTGATTTTGTACAGTTATGGGTGTTGTTTAGTAACCGTAGTGCGCCCATCAGCTGATGCTTATTTATAAGAATTAACGCAATGTTTACGGCACGCTTTGCTGCCCCAATGTAAGACTGGACCAATAGACGCTTATCTAATTAAGTGACGCTTTATTCTTGGTCGCTTTGTACATGTTCTGTTTCAGTGTGCGGCCATCATTGAGGAGATGAATGTACGGTGGAGCCAGTGAGATCAGAGCGTGCAGGTGGGCTTGGTGGTGACATTGTCGTGGCTGAAAAAGCCCCCTTCATGATCTAAGTATTTTTGCCATCACGAAATCGTTGTGTGAGTTTATAATTCACGAGTACCCCTATCGACGGAGTGTCTTGAATACTTCGCCCCCGTCTAACCGCCCAGGCCCGGTTATCCGGGTTAAGACAGGCTTGGTGGCGCCCTCATAATTTTGACGTACCCTATATATATGCCTCAACACGCTTGCCCAGAACGTATCGTGTGACTCACGCCCGACTCCCTGAGCGTTCCAGCCGTGGCCTTTAGCCTGTTTTTAGCAAATCTCAGGGCAAGTGTGCCAGTTTTCCAGGACTGATTCCGTGGTGCGATGCTCACCTTGGGTGGGTGTCGTAAAGTTGTTTTAATACCGTAACACAGTGACGTATTCTGCTAGGGATGCTGATACCAAATTTATTGAAATATTCAATCATTTGATGGACAAGGCTTTTCCACTACAAAGAATTGTTTCCTAGAAATCTAACTTTAGATCTAAAAACCTTTGTATCACAACAGATTTAATTAAAGAGGGTGAGTTCCTTTATCACCTTTATAAGGAATGCAAACACAACAGTAATGCTCAGCTATTAATGCTGTACAAAGTGATGCTTCGAAAACATAAATATTCAATTGACAAAGCTAAGAAATCGTTTAACAGTAAAATTTATGGAAATTCTGACAATAAATGCAGAGCGGTATGGAATATTATTAAAGGTGAAGTTGCAAGGAATAAATAGAATTATTACCCTGACAATTTAATGCATACACTAAAAATCCCATAAGCCGTTTTTGTGTCAATATGACAGCGACAAGAGTTTGCGCTAACTTTTCCAGCCACAAAACGGCACCTAACTTTTAAAACGGTTTGTTAATTTAGTGACTTCTAAATTACCTAATATGTAAATTAAATATGTATTCATTAAATTGTACCGAATTATACTCAAGCTGTTTTTTACCGAAGTAAACTTAATTTTATAATTCGAGTTTCCTTGCCTTCAGGCAATTCAACTCAAAAAATTGCCAGAAAAAATTACTCGTCCTTCGAACTCGTAACTTTTTCAGGGCAGTTTTTTTCGTTAAATTGCCAAGCAACGAATTTCTCATTAAAATGTCAAGTTTACTTCGACAAAAAAAAGTTATAAGTGAAAAATTTTATGATAAATCAGTTACACCTTTAACAAATTTCAGTGATGCTTTTAATAACTCAAGTACGATTATGACGCCACCGAATTATTCTAATCTTAACAAAACGCAGACTTATCTCTTACTTAGACTGGATCCAGTTTTATTCCAGAAATCTATGAAATTGTTAAAATTGTTAGTCATAAAGCGTCACCGGGTAATGACGGAATCCCGTGCTTCCTACTAGGTATTGTTGTTGATTATGTCGTTCACGTGCTTACGGAGCTCATTAACGAATCGTTTAATGAAGGTGTTTTCCTCTCTACCTCAAAACTGCCCTCGTCAAACCTATATGTATAAAAACGATAATACGAAAATTTAAAACTATAGAATAGTCTGGCTTTTATGAAAAATCATTCCCTACCAGATTGCTTAAGCATGTTAACGATAACAAAGTTTTTTTATCAACACAACTTGCACTGTTATCGACAAATAACTATATAACACAACATTTAAATAAAAATAAAAAACTTGTTAGTATTTATTTCGATCTTAGACGTGCGTTTGACATGGTGTCGCACACCATTTTATTGGATAAACTACATACGTACTATATACGCACTGGCTTGGAACTTACATGGATAGCTTCGTATTTATTAGAGCGCACTCAAAAACTTGTATCAAAGAACGACAAAAATGAAGAGCACCATTTAAATCGACTTGAAGTTAAAACAGGGGTAACCCAAGGCAGTGTTCTTGGTCCCCTGCTCTTCATGTTATTTTTAAATGATTTAGTTGAATCTTTAGACACGGGATTAGTCACCACGTTTGCAGATGATACTTCAATTATCCTGTCGGCTGATAGCATACAGGAACTGACTACTGCAGCTACTAATTTAGATAAAACTGAAGTGTGAGAAAGCTAGAGATATTTTTTATACAGATTGTCTGCAGATACGAGGTACACACGGTAACTAGATATAGCGACGGTTTAAAATTTTAAGTGGTTGTTAAGCAACAAACCGTCTTTGCATCTAGTTGCCGTGTATACCTAATAAGAGAGTGCCTTTATATAGACAGTGGCGCAAATGGGGTGTCTTATTTTTGATTGGCTCCCTAGATCATGTGGTTTTAGCCACCATTTTAGGCTAAATCGCCTGTGATCCGTGTTATACTTTTGGCAGTACTGAAGTGTATTGTCAGTCTATGTCAAATTCGAGGTTAGTAGATTAGGTTTTGTTTGTTATTTGACACAGACTGACACAAATCATAATCTGCAAATCTCAAATGTTTTCAGTACTGCCAAACGTAAAACATGTATCACAGTAGACTCTGATGACGGATTTAAATGAACACCCGTTAGAAATTTGCCTAAATATGGCGGCGGTTGTATTGTCGCCACTGTCTATATAAAGGCACTGTACCTAATAGTACATCTAATAAAACTGAATGGCAAAAGCTTAAAAAATAACCGTAGTATACGCTTCTTGGGGCTACAATTAGACTATACTACTCCTTCGACTGACACCACAATGGGCACTATTGTGACTGCGGTGAGTTCTCAAATTCGCTTAATATCTAATGCCAAGTTTTCGTATTTTGTCACCTTTTCCCGTTCAGTTTTTGTGACATTATGCGTCAGAGGTACAGCGATGTCGATTATGACCGCTGATTTCTTAATGTTATCTATTAAGAGAATGTCAGGTCGGTTGTAGTCCATAGTCTTATCCGTTATGATTGATCTGTCCCAATACAGAACCGTGTCTCGGCTCTCTAGCACAGCAGATGGTGAATATTTATAATACGGGGGCGCATCCATTAATAGGTGACGTTTCAGAGCGATTTCTCTATGAATAATTTTTGCCATTTTATTACGAGTATATCGTTCTAAGTAGGCAGTGTTGGACATTTCTGAGCATCCTGCTGTGATATGTTTGATTGATTCCCCAGGCAAGTCACATTTGCGGAATTTGTCTGTGGTGTTAAATTTCAAGATGTGCAACTCGTAGTTTTTAGTTCTTATAACTTTGTCCTGCATCGCCATACTAAATCCCTTCGTTTCTGAGTAAAGTTGTCATCTGCTAAGCCACATGGTAGATTCGATTGTACTAATTTCAGGCGAATCCAGATGCTTTGGATATTTACTGTGTATGCTTTTCTCTCTCCAAGATTGCAAGATGTTGGTTTGATGATTAATAGGATGATCGCGATCTCCAAGTTTCAAACATGTTAATGATACATCAGCTTGCACAATGATTCTGAGAAATTCATCTGTCGTATTTAAGAAGTAAGTGCGTAGTTGCAGTTCTTGCGACTTACATAGATTGTAAATATTAATAAGACCACGGCCGCCCTCTTTTCTCGGTAGATATAGTCATTCTACGGCAGATTTTGGATGTAAATGACGGCACTTTGTTAGCATTCCTCTAGTGAGCCTATCAATATTATCTAGATCAGTGAACTCCGTTTTAATATTTGGGAAGAGTAAGTTAGTACAGGAACCGCCCAGGTATTAATAGCGTGAACGAGGTTTTTTATGTTAATTTTGTATTTGGTATTTTTACCATTGTTTTTTTGGTATTTAATTTTTAGTTCCTCTTTGTTACAGTCTCAAACTGTTTACCGACACTCACGGATGAGGGAGTGCCAAATACTTAAACATGTCAGGCTAAAGGCCACGGCTCAAATACGCTCAGGGAGATGGACGTGGTTCTAGAAACGGTACACCACAGGGCAAGCGTGACGGCATGTATAGGGTGTTACAGAATAAATGGGCGCCACAAGATTCAATAGGGGACAACGCACGCTAAACCGAACCTTGAAAGCCAAACGGGGTAAAATACTCAAGTATTAACGATGTAGACAACAGTGTAGTGACAAGCGCGCCGACTTACCTGCAACGCTTATACGCCGCTTCCGAGGCTCACCTTACATCAATCTTGACACCGTGACTAAGTTACCCTGTAAACAAGCATGCACAAAGACAAGGGGCAATCATAAGTCAAATACAGTAAACAAATCTATTAGGCCAAAACAATGGCCGAAATGTACAGCAGCGCCGACATGGTCGGCGAATACAACAAATTTCCAGTTATACAACGGTTAAACCTAGAAGGAAATAACTAAAACCCAGCTGGAACGCCTTATCTAACAAGATCCCCTAAACATGGGTAACTAGGAAAATTTAGGAATAAACGCCCAATGTTTGAGAAAGCGCTAATAGCGAGTATGTTAACTTTAGCAACACACACCGGTTAAGTGCAGAAATGAGCGCATAATGCTTTGAGAAAATGCTGCTACAAATATATTTAATTTGATAATACAACGGTGAAATGCAGAAAACAACGCACAGTGCGTCAATTAAATGTTATTAGCAACTATGTTTAATTAATTACACAAAAGTGAAATGCAGCCATGAACGCACAATGCTTTGAGCGAATGCTATGAGCAAATATGTTTAATTAGTCACACAAACTGGCCAACTGGCGGCATCACATGAACGATTAGTGTACAAATAGAGAAACACAAAATACCTTCATTTTACGGTGTGGCCTCGGTGCGTAGGCGTTAATTGCGGCAGGCAGACGGCGAGTATCGCTACAGCTGTCGTATGACGTGTGGGTGGAACTCGGCGACGTCCAAAGAATCCCCTTAATTACTCGGGAAAGTGTGTAACGACCCCTTAGCGATCACAGAAATCTACGAAGCGGTTATATGACACACTCGGGAGAATGAATCCCGACCGGAAGTGGGACTGAAAAGCCTAACGGGCCTCCTGGATTTCTTAAAGAGAGGCACACGCCATCGATACGGACCTCACCAACGAAACAAAACACCCAGACGCACAAAACACCTACTCGAACACTTCGCCAAGCAACGTCTTAATAAAAAAAGTCACAAAATTCGCTGTAACAGCACAAAACATCGGACGCCTCCACGCCTAAGCTCGAAGGCGCCCACAAATCACGCTATACGACTGTACTGTGTGGCGGGCCGAGACTCAATGCCTGCAAAAACAGACGCCAAACCAAACTTCGCGCGCGACGCTCTGTCACGCCAGCAGTTGTAGCCAATCAGAACGCAGCTTGCAACAGCTTGACCACACGCTATATCGGTAGACTGCGACAGAAGTTAAAATTATTTAAGAAGATATCCTTCTTGCTCTCATTGACTGTGTTTTCGAAACTGCTGTAAACGAGCGTTCTTACACGCGACGGAGCCAAACAGCTGCACATACCGCGGCATACAGATTAGAGCGGTACGCTAAACCTTTAAATAAAGCCAAAAGCTACGTGCGTGTTTGAATTTTTGTTTGATGCAAAAAGCTGAAGTGTTATATGATAAAATATGACCGAAACGGAATCTATATATAGGTAAAATGGTAAAATATAAAAATGGCCTGACATCTTTCAAGAGCGTATGGCCAACCATGTGGTTTTGTTTTATGCCAAGGTATCTATACAGCTCATATAAATTACGAATGATGTCAAGGTAGGTGTCATCGATTTCATATTTACTCAGATTCCCATTATGGATGTGTAGTTTTGCACATTTATTTACTCCGAAAGACATCTTTATTGCCTCACTAAATGATTTTGATTTAAAGTCCATATTTTTCAAAATAGCTTCGAGGAAACCATGACTTTTACATGCTTATCGGCATAGTATCGTATCTGGCTTGCCATTTTTTCACCAGGTATTTTAATATTTCTCATTTAGAGATGGATTGACTGTTAAATCACGTTATATATCTCCTCTGTAGCTGCTTGTCCTACGGTTTGCTTAGAGTAACTTGAGCTCGACGATTTTTTTAATAGGCAGGTTGTTTGATTGTACCAATTTGGTTGCTTGCAATTGTGCGTATTGCCTACGATTTGATTACTAGCTTTAAGTACGATATCCCGAAGTATAGTACAATACTAATTTGGATTAATATACTTCAAATCCTGTTTTTTGAGGAAAATATTGTCTCACACTGCATGCAGAAGCTCATTAGTGACCCGCGAATTTACTAATCGCTGGATTTGGTAACGAAATCTTCAAATATTTTGTTACTTATCAAACGTTTTACATCGTGGACATCTCCTCGAGCTTTCATGATAAATACTTCTTCTAAATCTCTTTTGTGCTCTACGACGTAATGTAACATATGCAAGTGCCCAGACCGTGGGGACATAATTATATTTCAAATTATTGTTTTGGCCGAATACTGTTTTGGTGATTGTCAGCCCGCAGTCCATACGTTTGGATAGTAGACTCTCACCATTAGCACACGTTTACCATTCCATATGGTCCAAGGATTCCTGACTAGATGAAAGCGTTTCTACCAACACCCATATTAAAGTCCACACCCTTAATTCCTCTTTAAGAGGCTGATAACGAGAACAGCATTGGTGCGTATACACTAATGATGACAACGTGATTATCTTTTGAAAACTGACTTTTTAACACTACGAACATTTTGGAGAGACCTTGCAGTATAGTTGCTTGAGAAATGGGATAACTATACTGACATAAACGTAAGGCAACCACCTTTTAAGTGCACATGATAGCTATTTTTACAATGTAGTAATTTTCATCCCTTGCGAGTCATAATTAGTTGTATTTTTTTATCAAATCTTATTTAGGCCAAAACAAAGCAATTAACCTAATACACCTTAGTACCAAAATGCTCCTTTAAAAAGATACAGGGTGCCAATGAAAAAAATTGTATTTCTATATTTAGAAAGTAAATATACGAATTTGTAAAATCAAGCCTAATTTGGATAGTCAATCTTAATTTTGAAACAATATCAAAACATCGCCTGTCATAAACAGCCATTAATTTTTTAAAATAGTCTGTTGCATTTTTTAAAAGAACGATTTTCTTTCAAAATGGGCGATTTTACTCCAAGAAAAAATAGCAGACATCGTTTTCGTCTATGGCGTTTTCAACGGAAGCGCCTATGAAACATTAGACAACAGATGTTCTTCCAACAAAACGGTGCATACAAAATGGGGTCAAGTTTAGTACACGGTCCGGTCTATTAAGCATGCGGTGGGAGTGGAGTATGTTTTATAGTTCGATCAGCGTACTTAAAAATGTTGTGGGTGCCGCTACCTTCTCGTAATCTTTCAAGTATTGTTGTTGCGCTCTCGGCAGTTCAGGTTAGCGGTTTTGGTTAGTTGTTAGGTCTTGATGAATTTGTTTTTAGAGAAAAAATACGAGAAGCGGGTATGTTCAACGTTTCATTTTTATGTTTACTGTTACAGTTTTGCGCATGCGCAATTTACCGGATCGTATACTAAACTTTTACCACAAATGGTTAAATGACTACTCCAATGGTAGAAAGATTGTTCGGTTTGCTCATATGAGATGGCAGCCAAGGACTTCAACCCACTGGATTTATTTTTATGGAGTTTTTTAACAACTTGTTTACACGAAGGAACAGTCGCAGTAAAGAAGTTTCGAGGCTGCTAATGAAATTCGTGAAAACTATAATATTCAGCAAGTGTATGAATCGCTAGTACGACGCGATGATTCCATGCTTGTATTGCGACTGGAGGGGAGCATTTTGAACATTGCTATAGTTTTCTACTTTTTAGTCATTGTGTTTGTTGTTAATTTTGTGTTTATTACAATGTATTTACAAATTAATGCGATAATTACTCCAAGTTATGGTCATAAATAGAAACATATTATTTCCATTAACACCCTGTATCTATGTAAGAGAGCATTTTGGTACTAAGGTATATTAAGTTAAATGCTTTGTTTCGACTTAAGGTAAATTTTTTATACCTAATTATGACTCACCATCTATAAGTAAGTAACAAAAAGACGAAATTGAATTTAATTAAAGTATCCAACAATTACATATCGTTTATAATTTATAGAAATTCGAATTTTTCATAATTTTTATAAAAAATTTGAAAAAAATACGTTTGTTTTATGTGAATCAATATGTTTATTCTATTATTAATTGGAGTTTCTGAGAGTTCGGCACATAATTATGTTTTTGCTCTTCAAACAAATTTTCCAGCTGTTTTATGAATTCTTCGTGCAACGCATCTACTTGTTCCTGGGTTGGGTATTCTGTTTTAACAACTTCTATCGGTTTCCCGACTAAAACACAAAATAATAAAATTACATCTTAAATATCAAGAAAAAATTTAATGCATACTTATAGTTGAAACAGGTTTTCTCAGGGGTACCATCCCAAAAGAGTATTGGATATAGCCACGGCCCAATGGAACAGCAAAAGCAATACCAGTTACATCTTTAACCCATTCTTGAATGCGGCGTATAAGTGAACCTTCTGGGTTATCAAGTTGGTTATAAAGATCCGTTTCCCCAAACGAGAACACGGGTACCAACGGTGTTCCATGTCGAAGTGCGATTTTGCAAAAGCCTTTACGTTTCTTTAATATAATGCGGTACTGTCCTGGTTTGCAATTAAATGTCTCCGCTGCACCACCAACTACTAATGCGGCTACTTTACCACCGCCAGGTGAACCAAGAAGGCAATTTAAAGATTTTGCTGATGCACTGCACATGCCTGTAGCAAGAAGAAGTTCTCGTAAAATTGGAAAATAAAAATTTTGCTTTAAAGTTAACGTGTGTGGCATATGATTCGGAAACAAATCATGGAAACCTCCAGAGGAAGATCCAAATGCAGAGAAGACCCCCATAGGTAATATTCCATGAGGAAAACAACAAAATAAATAATTCCTCTGAGGATCAAGTTCAACCCAAGGCACTCGTTCCAGTCGAATAGGGAAATAGTCTTTCACGTATCGCCACCATGCCCAGTTCCTCACCCATCCTACAGATCTTCCTCCCTTGTCGGGTGTATCTTTGTCTATAGAGTAAGCCCAAAATATGTACAGCAACGCTTCTGGCCAATGATGAGTGCAGAATATTAGATATGTTAGAAAAATTGCTCCTATAAGTCCTCCAAATATCATCGTGGCGACTGCTGAGCCAGCAGCTAGCGTTTGCAATCTTCTGCGGAGGGGCACGTTGACAGGTGCAAATTTTATACCCATTAGCGCCATTGTCTGCAAATCATACAAATAAATATATGAGGCGAGCATGGAGTACACTCCAAAAAGTGGCTATAAAGGTAAGTTGATAAACTTACATTTTAGTGTTATCCAAATTAGTTACACCATGCACATTAAGTTATTGCTGTCGTTATAGTAGTTTTACTTTTTTGTAGTTATCACTAAGTTTGAGTTTAACCTAAATTGCTTCGTAGCTATACTTTCAAATCCGTTAAGGGGCATAATATCGTAAAAGTTATTTTATGATCACATAAGTAACAGTTCCCAAATGTATGTGTTCAAATGTACATACCTTTAAATCAAAATATCTTCATTAAACAAAATGTACACGTATTATTTTATATCACGATATTATAGTAAATTATATCGGCTTCTTAATCTTACATAACATAACTTTATATCTCTTTATCGTTGTTTTATCTTAAACTTTTATCTGGATATACGTTTTTAGACTAAGGGAATAACACACGTTAGTACATAAACTCAACTACAAACACTTGATCCAATAAGATACTAAATTAAGATTACATAGCGAATAAACACAATGCCTTAAGCAAGCTTATTTCAAAATTATTATACACTCGAATATAAGTAATCTGCACCCACAACATTTTTCATAAAAAAATTATCAGCGAATGATTAAAAATAATGAATTGGTTTGTTAAAACTGAGCACACTTATGCGTAAAACGATGAATAATTATACTTACAAACAAACTGTTATTTATACCAACTTCCTTTACTGTTTGCAGAGATAAAAATCGTCTAGAAGAACGTCTGTTCTAAATATGAGTTTCTTATCTCGGCAAAACTACATTAGTCATTATTTACAAAGAAATATAAAATGCGCTGTTTTAATGAGAACTGTATGTCTTGATGTTTAACCGTTAAGTTAAAGTTTCTACACGCTAACAAAAGAGACGTAATTGCCAATTGGTTTAATTGAAATGAAATTCACTTACTTAAAATATAAGAATGTAAGTCAACCCTCATAGTTGAATTTCTGTAGGTCTTCATACGTTCATAGTTATACATGTGTCTAAAATATGTGGACATGGCTTAACCCATAATCTTGGGTCTAACTAATGACGATGTAACTCAATTTACTTATATCCAAATTCGTTGTCAGTATTCTGCTTCAACACTCTTTTTTCAAATAGTTTTGCTTGTAACAATAGAGCGATTGGATCGATTTAGATCTATTCGGTTATGCACTCTATACGGTTATAAGTTATAATAAATATTTTTCCACGACAGGGAGTAGAAGTCGGTTTCTATAGCATCAAAATAGTGACAGAAGTAAAACATTTACTCCCTAGAGACTAAATAAGACAAAAAATACCCTAGGGAGCTTTCATTATGACTGACACAACAATTATGTAAAATTCGAGGTTATCAGGTTAGGTTTTGCGTCAGTTTTGACACAAACTGACAGAAAACCTAACCTGCTAACTTCAAATTTGACATACTAGTAAGCTCTTATCATAATGACTTACAGTGCCACCAACTTTAAAATTTACCATAGGCTACTAATTTTAAAATAAATGTAACTAAAATGTCATAAATGACGTTTAAAAAATACAGGTTTTTCGTTCTAAATCTTCCTGCAACGTGAAAAAAATAGTATATGCAACTCGGAGAGAATGCTATTTTGCTTCAGTGCAATTTCTGACACTCGGGCTTCGCCCTCGAGTCAAAAATTGCACCTCAGCAAAATAACGCATTTCTCTCCCTCATTGCATAATCCACTATTTTTTCTCTTTTGGACCACTAATAGCCGAAGCATGAGTGTCGCGACGCTCATCAGACAGTAGTATTTGAAAGATAAATATTTGCTTATTGAATCGACATATTTTACCTAGTAGTTTTAAAATGTATTGCGTACTTATTAAAATTTTTGAAAATATATTAGTAAATTATGACTAGTACACTATGTGCTCTTATTTGAATGTGTTACGTTTAAAATAGTATATTATGTATCAAGTTTTATAAACGTCATTTTAGTCACGAGTTTTATTAATCACGAGCGAAGCGCAGCGGAGCGAGTGTTTAATAAAATGAGTGACTAATAAGTTTATAAAACGAGTTGCATACTATACTTTTTCTACGATCACAAATTTAGAGAATATAACATCATATTATTTCATTAAAATTTTGACATTTATTATATTAGGTTAAATTATGCTTGACAAACGTCAAAGTGATGGTTGAAAACTAACTTGATTTTAGTTTTGGCTGTGGCTAATAAAGCAAATACTATCTGAACCTAACTTCACCCCATGACTAAAACATCGTTGCCAACTTCAGCTCATGACTAAGAGGCTCTTTAGTCATAGGTTATGAAGGCATGATTAAAAGGTCACTTAGCGACGTTTATGTTAGTATGTTAAATGGCATTTTAGTTACAGGAGTAGAAAAAAACATTTAAATCATCAACAAGAATAAATCGTTTACATAAGTATTTAATTTGGAAATTTAATTTTGGTTTTTGTTTAATGTCTAGTTAATTGTCAAAGCAATCCTTTGATGGAACCAAAAGTTGAAGTAAGTGCACGTTATTTACAAAACTTCGAGACCCTAGTTATATACAGGATTCAAAAACAGCTAAAATTAATTAGTAAAAGGTTGATCGTATTATTATTAGTATTATACAGGTACACTAGTAACAACTAAAGGGTTTTATATAGTATTCAAAAATAATTAAAATGAGTTAGTAGAAGGTTGATCGTTGATGTCTTCACTAAAACTTTTCTTCATCAATCCTGCTCATTCTTAAATAATGTCGGCTGTTTCTAATACAAACTATCTGAGTTCTAACTAGTAACAACTAAAGGGATTCAATACAGTAACACCCACAACAAGTTCTAAATTATCGATAAAAGATGAGATGAAAAAACTAAGAATTGGTAGCATCCTGAAAAGCATATATAATCTATACATATATAAAGGAAAGTCATAACCCTGACTAATCAACGCAGAGCCGAAACCACTGGTACTAGAAACTTGAAATTTGGGTGCAAAGTTCAATTTGTTACGTAGGGTAGTGCTAAGAAGGGATTTTTTGAAATTCGACCCCTAAGGGGGTGAAAAGGGGTAAAATGTGTTTTTACGAATTTCTCAATATCTCTTACACCCGATAAGATATCAATTTAGTGTTTACTTGCAAAAATTACCAATCCAAATACCTAGAAACGTATTTCAGGATTTTGCCTTAATCAACTCCTAAAGGTGCAAATCTGGATTGGGGGTGAATTAAAGAACCCTTCGTATCTTCTATATTTATTGAGTTAGAACATTCTTTTTTGGCATATAGATGTATTTTTAAAATATTTAGAAAGGGGTTTAAGGAAATTTAAAAATTTTAACCTTAAAGGGGTCAAAGAAGGAAAAACTAAAAGGGGGAGGGGTGGTTAAAATTATTATTTTTTTGCTGTGAGTTCGATTTCACAATAAAATGGGTTAAAAGCATTTTTTTTAATTCCGCCCCTACGGGGGTGAAAAAGGGTAAAATGTGTTTTCACGAGTTCCTCAATATCTCTTAGACCCGACGAGATAGCGACTTGGTGTTAACTTGCAAAGATTATCAATGCAAATACCTAGAAACGTATTTTAGAATTTCCCTAATCAATCCCTAAAGGTGCAAATCTGGATTGGGAGTGAATTAAAGAACTCTTCATATCTCCTATGTTTATTGAGCTAGGACATTATTTTTGTCATGTACGAATTTCTCAATATTTCATAAGGCCCTATAATGTGACAATTTGGTTTTACTTAGAAAGGTTACCTATACAAGTTGCTAAAAACGTAATTCAGGATTGTGCACAGATCAACTGCAAAAGGTGAGAATTTGGTTTCAGGGGTAAATTATAGAACCTTTCGTATTTCCTGTGGTTCCTGATGATCATGGTTTTTGGGCATATATGTGTTTTTTAAATCTTTAAAAAGTGGTTTAAAGTTTTTATTCTAAATTTCATTGTGAAAGGAGGAAAAATGGGGTAAAAGTAAAAAGAAGTTATAAAGTTATTGATTTTTTCCGTGTGTCCAGTTTAGAATAAAATAGAAGGATTTCCGAAATTCCACCTCTAAGTGGTGGAAACTGGTATGTTGCTACAATTTATGAATGCAATATTTAATAAGTACATTTATTATTTTTATTCTCATTGTTATACTAAACCTATAGTTTTATCAATCTAGTATATAAGGAGAACGACAATTACATACACATTTCCAGGGGATACGTGAAGCGTAAAGGGGTTTTTTTGGAAGAATATTGTTTCCTTTTTATCTACAATATTGTTTTGCAGCGTTTGTTAGTTTAGCGTATTGAGTGAGAGAGGAGGGGAGCATTCTAGAATTCGTTTAGGATTTAGAAGAAAAAACATTTGTAGTCCGTACGAAGAACGGGTGTCTTGCTAGTGTAAAATATGGGAAGAGATAAGTAAAAGTAGGAAATCGAAGAAAACAAGCAGATGAAATGTTTTACAACATTACCAGGAACAACACTGCGAATGAGGGAATAAGGAAAATATAAAAATTAACAACTTAGATAAAATATTGATAATGATGGAAAAATGCTACAAGAAATAATATTAAAGAGGAACAACTCATTACAAATCTAGTTAATATGGTTAACATGTAAATTATCAGAAAAATATGAAAACAATCTCAGAAAGTTTACATTATAGCAAAATGTAAAATCTGGTGTGATACACTCACACAACTTCCTTTTACAGTGATCTTATAATTAGCAAAAATTTTATTTTAAATTTTTAAGCATTTGTCAACAATTTTCAAAAATTACAAATTCTGCAAAAACGGTACAAAATAGAGCGTTAGGTGAACAGACAATTTTTTTCTAGAATTTCAAGCTGAATTCAAAAATGTAATAATATACCGGGTGTTCTATTTAAAATAGGAGTTACTAAAGCAACCCATTTTCGAAGTATTCAACTGGAGAATCGCCTCTCACATCAATTCACATTAAAAATGTAATAAAAATGTGAAGTTTAAAAAAATCGTTAAGCCATTTTTGAAAAAATTGAAAAAACTGAAAAATCACAAGAGTAAGCACCTGCTTCCGGTTATGCGATTTTCTTCAAAAGCTTGCTGTCGCATCTATATAGTACACAAAACTTATGTATGAAGTTTCAACGTCATACTTCTTTTCGTTTTTGAGATATTCGGTTCACAGACACACAAACAGACACACACACAGACAGACCAATGAAAAAAAATGTTTTTTGGGTTTAGGAGACTTTAAAACGTGAAGATCTGTTGAAAACTCAATTTCGAATTTTTGGGGTGAATCCAATACTTCCTTTATTGTAAAAGGAAGTAAAAAATCTGGTGTGATACACACACACAACTTTCTTTTACAGTGATCTTATAATTAGCCAAAAATTTGATTTTAAATGTTTTAAGCATTTGTCAAAAATTTTCAAAAATTACAAATTCTGCAAAAACGGTACAAAATAGAGCGTTAGTTGAAGAGACAAATTTTCTCTAGAATTTTAATCTGATTTCAAAAATGTAATAATATACCGGGTGTTCTATTTAAAATAAGAGTTAATAAAAAAAATAGACAAAAAAACAAAAGAAACCCATTTTAAAAGTATTCAACTGGAAAATCAACTATCTCACATCAATACACATTAAAAATGTAATAAAAATGTAAAGTTTAAAAAAAAATCGTTAGAGCCGTTTTTGAAAAATCGAAAAAAACTGCAAAATTACAAGAGTAAACACCTACTGCCGGTTTTGCGATTTTTTTCAAAAGCTTGCTGTCGCATCTACATAGTACACAAAACTTATATATGAAGAGGACCTAAATGTCATTTGTCATTTAATAAGCTTTTATGTCATAAATGGCATCAATAGTTCATTTAGAAGACGTAGAACGTAGATGTCATTTCTCATTTAATTTTTAACAAGGTCTGTCAATCTCAGTGGCCTTCGGGAAAGAGGTCACCTCATAAGCTGCAATTTTCAAGCTCAATTAATGTTGTTAGTACGTCTTACACCACATATTATTTAGGGACATATTGAGGTTGGTCATGAAAATCCGCTACAGTTGATTTTACCAGTATTAGTTTGACAATTAACCTAAGTAATATTATAAAACAAGTGGAACAAATTGGATACAAAGTATTATACATATATGGCATTGTTAGCGACGTGAAAATATGTACAGCATAGCCTAAGCTGCACATATTTCTACTTCCTTTTACAATAATTGAAGAATTGGAATTACCCCAAAATTTCTAAATTGATTTTCAACAGATCTTCACGTTTTAGGGTCTCCTGAACCCAAAAAACATGTTTTTGTTTATTGGTCTGTCTGTGTGTGAACAGAATATCTCAAAAAATGAAAGGAGGTATGGCGTTGAAACTTCATATATAAGTTTTGTGGACTATCTAGATACGACAGCAAGCCTTTGCAGAAAATAGATTTTTCAGTTTTTTCGGTTTTTTAAAAAACGGCTCTAACATTTTTTTTAAACTTTACATTTTTAATGTGCAGTGATGTGAGATATAGGTGATTTTCCAGCTGAATACATCTAAAATGAGTTTCTTTTTTTTTCTATTTTTTATTAACTCGTATTTTAAATAGAACATCCAGTATATTATTACATTTTTGAATTTAGCTTAAAATTTTAGAGAAAAACGTACGACACTCACTAATGACCAATAGAAAAATTAGTTCACGAGCCGTAACCAAGACAATAACAAAATTTCTTGGAAATTTTTTGTAGGTAGACATTACTTCTTTTTAGGGTTTGTGTCCTTACGATTTTCTTACCGAATCTGCATTCGAGCATCAATTCATATCCGGAAATTATTTTTCGTGCAGTCCAACAGCGTCCTAATTTTTCCTCGCGTTCCGCTCGGGCAAATTAATACGACGTTGTTGGAATGCACAAAGTTGTGTGCGTGTATCACACCAGATTTTTATGCTTAATCCAACAATAAACAATAATTGAAATAAGAAATAAGAAAATCCATTGCGGCTCAACTGTTTTCTGTAAATTACATATATGAAACAACGTATGAAATGCTCTACGATACAGGCCCATATCCAAAAATTTTTGATGATGGTCAAAAAGACTCAAAACGTATTTAAACCACAATATTTGGTACATTGTTAAACTCAGAATAAAAAGGTTGTTTCAGCTTTGTAATTTAAGGAAAAACATAATGAACCACACTGGATGTTTTTATTTCTAATTTTAATTATTGTTTATAAGCTCGTTAACTACTTACTATTGATAAGTATTGACTATATATGATTATTAAAAATTGAAAATATCGAGTGTGGCTCATTACATCATTCTTTAAATTACAAAAGCTGACACAACGTATGAAGTGCTCTAAGACACAGGTCCATATTCAAAAATGTCTTGACACTGGTAAAAAATACTCGAAATGTAATTAAATCATAATATGTGGTACCTTCTTGAATTAAGAATAAAAAGCCCTTCTAAAATTTGACATCAGAAAGTAATGATTGTATTTAAAACAATCTGTCAAAGGCTTTACCCAGAACTTCCCTCGTCGACATTGTGACACTAAATAGTTTTAAAAATCAAATTAAGTTAGGAGTAAAAATATCTTCACGTTTCTAATAAATTAAATAAATTTTCAAATTAAAAAAATGTATCCCGTTGGGGTTTGAACCCGCCGTATCTGCATAGCGATCGTAATCGCACCTGCGTAGAAATCGTAACTGCATCCACAACTCGAACTGCGCGAACATTGATAACGTAATCTTAAGTCCATTAAAAGTTGCTATGAAGAAGTTCTGTCGGATTCACTCTAACTTTAATATTAACGCTAGAAAAAATATAGAATTGAAAATCCAAAAATTCGGTTTTTTGAAATAGTAACTCAAAAACGAAAAATCATATGAAAGATTTCTAGACGTCATTTTGTTAGTCCTTTAATTATAAAACGTTTTTCCTATTTAACCACATTTGTATTTCTTACTGTTAACGAGATCCCCTCTTCTCATGGACACACTGTATTTAAAAAATTATTTCGAGGTGTTAAAAAGTATATTTGAAAGCATAGTATTCAAATACCTATTACTGGATATAATACCTCAATACAATTTTCGCTTACTTTTATAATATGCATATTTTTAAATATAAGCTTATTACCTTTTATGAATATGACTAAATATATCTAATTTATTGGTTACAATATATATTTTTCTTAACAACTCATTACTTCGTGCACTTGGGAGTAATATAGTGCAAGATGAAGTTGGTATGGTACGTGTTACTAAAACTTTTCTATCAAATCAGATGCATAATGAAAGGAAACTGTACAAGAAAGTTATTGGTAATATTTTTTGTAATCTTGAGCAAATGAATCTTACAGAACAATAATCCAATAATACGTGAGCACTGCTGAGGCAAGATAATTAAAACATTATTCAAATCCACATCTTGTTTAAACATGTGAAGATTGCAATAGACAAATACTTTGAGACTTTTTAAAATGCTTTTGTCTGAGAGTAAGCGACAGAAGAAATTACGTGGTAAATATTGTTGTTACTATTTTTTAGCAACTAAGTAAAGTTCTTAAGAATATGTTTGCCTTGAAACAATAACAGTAACCTTTGTTCATATCTTACACTTAAAATTCTATTAGTGTAGTTTCAGTTCTTGTAAGAAAATGCTTGGCAGACAGATAATAATACTTTGTGTGAGATAAAACAAATGGGTGTGATTTTCCAAAATATGAGCAATCCGCTACATTCCAAATAATTTCAAACTAGCTTTAAAAATAGTTCTAAAGTAAAATTTACGTAAGATGCTAATTAACTAGCTATGAGCTTAGTAATCGCTTAGGACATGAATTGTCATTTCTTTATTCATAAAATATAGGTTATCATTATGGGTGAATTCAAATATGTAATTGACTTTTTAACAGGAAGAGTATGTGTCATTGACTGATAAACGTCAAACTAATACAATTCTGCTAGTTATGAGAGCAGATCGAAAACTTTAAGATTAAAAGTTCTAAGTTCAAGTAATTAAAATGCAAAATCTTTAAGCTGCTACAAGTACGAGAAATTAACATTTTTATTTTAGTTGATTGGCGCGAAAATTGCTTTATAGGAAACAAGTCAAATTCTTATCGTCACAAAAATTGGTTACTTCAAGACAATTGCAAAGTGTATAAGGCAAACAAATGATCCGGGATTCAGGTTTTACTGAGCTAAGGCATCTTCCTTATAGTCCTGAATTGGCACGTTGTGACTCATTTATTCCGGAAGCTCTAATGAAAAACTTTAACGAAAGGCGATTTAAGGCTGATGACGAAGTTAAAGCTGTGAAGGAATATCTTGCAGGACGCTCAAAGATTTTTTCCTACGCAATAATATTGTTCGAAACTCTGGAATAAATATGCATACTATAGGTATACAGAGTGATTAAAAAGGACATACAGACAGACCTCGCCGTTCGCGGGGTTACCTTCCAGAAGAATGCCGCGAAGAGCAAAACCGCGATGCTCAAGTAAACACATAAATGATAAAAACGGGGTTAGGTTACATTAACTAGATTTATTTATACTATGCAACCTCAAAAAACCAAAACTTTTCTGCGTTTTTTGTCTGGCAAATCTGAAGCAGAAATTTTACGCTTTGACAACATGGTTTTCCGTGTTTTAAAAATTAAACTCAATTGAATTTTCGGCAGAAACGCTCGAGAAGACAGTAAAGCTTGAACTAAAATTCCATACGTAACATAAGTCTGCCACTTGAATCTAGAGCTCGAATGTCCATTTGTTTATTCAAGTTATAATTTTACAATTTATTTCTGGTTCAATTTGATAATAAAAGATTCAAAGGAATTGGCTCGATAAGTGTGTTTACAAGTTCGTGATAAATAATGATATTTAAGTGTTCATGACATAAACCGCATACGTCTGCTTTATTTACTTACGACTGGTCTTATAAAGGTCACTAATCTGACGTTAACTTTAAATCGCTGTTAAAATAACCAAAAGCGCATCAAAACGTTGGCGCTAATGACATATTATTCATTAGTAAACAAATGTTTATGCGCTTTTGTTTATTTTAACAGCGAATTAAGGTTAACGTCAGATTAGTGGTCTTTATAAGACCGGCCGTTAGCGTGTGAAAGTTAAAACAGTTGGCAGTTCCATCCGCGAACGGCAAAGCAATCCGCGAACGGCAAAGAAAAGGGAGCACAAAGGTGCCCCGAATAAAATCAAATCAGCGAACTGCAAAGCCGCGAACGGCTAGGTCTGCCTGTACATCTAGTTGCCCTTTCATTTTTTTGCATGCAAATATTTCTGTGCCACTATACCCTCCGATATTTAAATATTTTGATAGAATTTTTAATTCGCTTTTATTTTGTATAAAGAAGTTAGGGTTTTCGTGGAGAATACTGCAAAAAAATTATAAACATGTATCGAGTCTAAATTTCCATGGAACATCGAATTTAACTATAGAAGTCGGCCGCGGCCGGTCTTATAAAGGCCACTTGTTTGGTATTTAGCTTTTAATCATATTAGTTTAGTTTATTTCATTAGTAATTCTTAATACAAGTAAATAGCTGTACATAAATTTAGTGTAGTTTATAATTCTACCTAGCGGTAAGTTTACCCACTATTGGTGGAACGTCAAGTTATGGGGCTTACTGTCCACTCTCCTGCCACCTCTAAATGTTGGGTCGGTGGCCCACATTGCGAGGAGATGAACCTAAGACGAGTTGGTGAACGGTCGGTCAACTGATCCCGTTTTTTGTTGTTTTGTGTAATCGCTCGTGTTTATCGTTTTGTGCTCCTGGAGTCACGGGTTAATCGACGTGCCACTTCCACATGTGAGCCTTCCTGTATATCCATCAAGGTAAGTCCCTATACGAACTTCTACTTTGCGTGGGTATTATTGACTCTTACGCTCTCCGTTTAGGTAGAATTAATTTAGATATTAATTGCCCTGGAGACAGATACATTTCTGGTCCTTCGAGCCGGATCTAATCAATTGAAATTATTCGTTTTTTGTTGTAGTAAGAAACGCGTCAAATTTGTCGAATTTTCCAAATTTTGATATCGTTTATTTTCCATATTCATAGCTCCAGCGCAGGTACAGCTATTTATGAGTTATTATTTATTTAACTTTATTGATTCGTGTATATTGCGTATGTCGTTACGTTTCGCCGTCCCACATATTAATTTTATGCCTAATTTGGTCCGCATCTTTGCATTAATTGTCGCTGGTTCTCGGAATTCCTAGTTTGGTTGCGCCGGGCATATGGTCAACAAGTGACCTTCGTAGAACGGTTGGGTTTTATTGCTTTTGCTTTTATTGCTGTGGTACTGCAGGCGGCTGCCGATCCTCAAAATTTTGGATTTTGGATATAGCCCTCTGTCGCAGACTTCCGTCGCCGCATCTAATAAATCATGGCGAATCAGCTTAAAATGAACTTGGCTCTCCGCAGTACTTTAATTAATCAATTATTGGAAATCCGTGACCTAGCTTCTTCATCTCAGGAAGAAACCGCGTTAGGTCCGTTATTCAAACGGCGACTTGACAGGGCAAAGTCGATTTATGATGAATTTCAACCCTTGCATCGCGCAATTATTCAAAATATATCCACTCAAGCTAATCCGGACCTAGCATCCGAAGAGGCCATTAGGAAACAATTTGATGATGCCTTTAATAGTATTGAAGCCATTTATTTTTCTTTGTTTCCTGATAATGAATCGTCCCCGAGTTTGAGCAATCATAATGACAATTCTTCGAATCGTATCTTCAATCATTCTAATAACATCCATTTGCCGAAGCTGGAACTTCCAATTTATTCCGGCGAGTATAGTCAATGGACAGGTGTTATCGAATTATTCCGAAGTGCTATACATACTAGATCTGATTTGTCTGACATTCAAAAACTGCAATACCTTTTGAGTTGTTTACAAAATGAGCCATTAAATCTTATTAAGTCGTTGCCTTTGTCAGGAGATAATTATAAAATAGCATACGATACACTCGTTGACCGCTACGATGATAAGCGTAGATTGGCTAATCACTATTGGGCATCAATTAATAATTTTCCAAAATTGAAAGCAGAATCCGCGAAAGACCTGCGAAAACTCTTTGACCACGTTAAAGAGAATCGTTTGGCCCTTAAGGCTCTAAACATTGCTAATTCGTTAGAGGACTTTATGTGGTTTAGCATCCTTTCAGATAAGCTTGATACAGACACGCGAAAATTATTTGAATCGGAGATTAGGTCTAAGGCATCGGACATTCCAACGCTAAAACAATTAGAAGATTTTATTGAAAGTCAATGTCACGTCTTGGAAAGTGTTGCTAACTCAGCCAACAAAGGGTTCAAACACCTGTTTGCAAAGCCGTCTACTAAATCGGCGTTCTTAGTAAATAAATTCTCGCAGAATAAATTAACTTCAGGTAGCAAAAACACTTCGAAATGTCTAATTTGTCAGCTGGCACATACCGTTTATGCGTGCCCCGTGTTTGCGTCAAAAACGCCACACGAGCGATTTGAAATGGTCAAGTCGCATCGTCTTTGTTTGAATTGTTTGCGTTCTAACCATATGAGTAGTTATTGTCCATCTAGGTCGGTATGTAGAAACTGTCGCAATAAACACCACACGATGCTCCATTTTCCGGCAAAATCCCAAAGTTCGGCAAATTCTGAGGTCGGTGTACCTGTTCAACATTCTGAGGTGGAAACGAGCTTAACCGCTTGTGCGAGCATATTGTCGTGCGAAACAGTCTTACTTTCTACGGCTATTGTCGAAATTCAAGACGCGTTCGGTAATTTTCAGAAGTTACGCTGTCTAATTGACAATTGTTCACAGGGTAGATTTATCACCCAAAAGGGTTTAAGGCGCTTGGGATTAACACTTACACCATTTAAAACCGTTATTCATGGTATTGGTTCAGAAACCTCTGAAAAGGCCTTGCTTTCTGCAGGTTTTGCAACATTTTGTCTTCGTCCTTGTTACAGCAATAAGCCGGTGCCTGTATTTAGCATAAAGGCCCATGTAATCCCTCAAATGGCCGGAAATATACCGGCCAGTTCCATCGACCGTTCTAAATGGAATCATATTTCTGGCTTAGTATTACCTGATCCCGAATTTTATCGGGCCCGCCAAGTAGACTTATTGCTAGGTGCCGATATATATGCACACGTGATTAAACCTGGCGCAATTTTGAGAACGTGCCAAAATGAACCAGCAGCTCTTAACACAGTCTTCGGTTGGGTTGTTAATGGATGCGTTGGTCTCGCGTCGAAAGCAGTTGCTAAAGCTTATCTGACGTCGGTCGAAATTCCAACCCTCGATGGCACATTGAAAGCGAACAGAAGAACCCCCGCAGATATCTACGGTTGACGCCGCGGATGCCATTTGCGAGTCGTTATATTCATCTACGGTATCCCGTAATAGTACTGGTCGATATGTCGTTTCGTTGTCGTTCAAGGTGCAAAACCCAAAATTTCCCAATTCGCGCGATATTGCCTTAAGGCGGCTGCAATTGCTCGAAAATCGCCTTATGCACAATCCTTCTTTGAGAAGGCAATACGTCAACTTTATGGATGAATACATTAATACAGGGCATATGGTCCTCGCATCGGCGGATCCTCGTCCCGATAATAGTATATTATATCATGAGGGACTAAAGTGCATCATTAAATCCCGCGAGTGAATACCATTTCCTGAGGGCCCGTAGGGCCTGAGGTAAATAATCACTCAAGGGATTTAGGCACTTTAGTTCCGTGTGGTATACGCTATTTTTTGCACTTTTGGGAACATTATCATCAAATATTTGAAAATTTTTAAATCTGTCAATTTGGAAACTGACAAATACGAATTTTATTAAGAATGTTGTGTAAAGAGTGATTTTTTAAAAACTGAATTGCAGCAGGCCCTGGATAGCCCGAATCAGTTGGCAGTACTGAAGTGTATTGTCAGTCTGTGTGAAATTCGTGATTTGCAGGTTAAGTTTTGCGCCAGTGTGTGTCAAATGACAAACAAAACCTAACCTACTAACCTCGAATTTAACATAGACTGACAATGCACTTCAGTACTGCCAACTGATTAATTTTAAATACAAATTTTATTAAGAATGCTGTGTACATAAATTTACCATAGATACGGTAGCATTTTTACTTTAGTCCCTAGAGGCTAAAATAATTACTTCTGTCCCTAGGGATTAAATGAGCTACTTTAGTCCCTGAAATAAGTGGCTAAAGTGCCAACTTTAGTCCCGCAGGTGCAAAAATGTTATTACATTCCACATCATTGTCTGACGAATTCAAAATTTCGTGTAGTTTTTTATGCCAGTTCGAGAGCTTCAAATGGCTTATCGCTAAATGACACATTGTATGCTGGGCCAAAGTTACAGCAAGACATAGTCTCCGTGTTATTAAACTTTCGCACTCATAAGGTAGTAATAACTAGCGACATTAAGCACATGTTTCGCCAAATAATCGTCTCGACTACAGACTGTGATTTCCAACGTATTCTATGGCGCTTTTCCATAGATCAGCCTGTAAAAGAGTATATCTTGAATAGGGTCGCATATAGAGTTACTTCATCGCCGTTTCTTGCAATTAGAACCCTTATTCAATTAGCTGATAACGAGCAACAGTGGACATAGCTCATATCAAAATTCATCGCCAATTAATTCCTGCGAATTATGTCAACTGTGAATTGCACGGGTTTTCTGACAGTTCAAAGGCCGGTTTTGCCGCGATAGTGTACCTTCGATTTGTAATCGGTCCGAATGAATCAGTAGTGAGGTTTATGATGGCTAAAACCAAAGTTGCCCCCTTACAACGGCGACCAATTCTTCAATTGGAATTATGTGGGTCGCAATTGTTAACCAAACTAATTTCTTTTATTTGCTCGTCCAACTCGTCGTTTGTTAGCTTTGCCGCAATTTATGCGTGGACTGATTCTACGATAGTTTTATTTTGGCCTCATTCGTCTCCGCATCGGTGAAAAACATTTGTTAGCAATCGAGTTAGCTGCATTCAAGAACGCGTACCAGCATCTTCTTGGCGCCATGTTCCTTCCGCTGATAATCCCGCGGATTGCGCATCCAGGGGAATTCTTCCTCGGGAATTACTGAACCACCCCTTATGGTGGAGCGGCTCTTCTTGGCTTTCAAAAAACTCTGACGAATGGCCTACCCTAAACGATCAAAACTCCTTGGACATGGAATCAGTTTTAAGCAAAGAACGCAAACTTGTGTTGATGGCAACAACCGTGAACGATGAGCCATTTAATCCATTTAATTGCGATCAATTATTGTCTCGATTTTCATCGTTACGGAAAATAAAAAGGATCATTTCCTATTGCATGCGGTTCGTGCACAACTGCCGCAACTCTACTACACGGCGATTCGGGTCCATCACTGTAGGTGAACAACAAAGGGCCCTAAATCTATTAATTAAACATGTTCAGCACATATCTTTTCGTGATGATATTCGAAGATTGAATTCAAATCAGCAATGCTCCAAGCCAATTAGAACACTCGCTCCATTTCTTGATTGCGAAGGAATTGTCAGGGTGGGAGGTCGTTTAGCTCATGCTAATATCTCCTATGGCAGTAAACACCCTTTTCTATTGCCCAAGCTGACCGAGCTGATTATAAGTCAATTCCACGAAGATTATTTCCATTCCGGACCTCAGACGTTACTTTATTTATTTAGGCAACAGGTTTGGATCATAGCTGCTAAAAGCGCAATTCGTCGTTGTGTTCCGAAATGCAATCGCTGTTTTCGTGTTAACCCTCGATCGGTCACACCTCCAATGGGGAATCTTTCCGCTAACCGGATTACCCAAATTAAACCATTCGCAGTCGTAGGAGTTGATATGGGTGGCCCATATCACATCAGGTTAGGTAGACGTCGGGGTCTTGCGCCGCAAAAGGCTTACATATGTTTGTTTGTATGTTTTGCTACTAAATGCCTGCATCTAGAATTAATTTCGGAATTATCAACCGATGCATGTCTGGCAGCGTTGCGCAGGTTCGTCGCTCGGCGGGGCCGTTGTTCCTCCATTTTTAGTGATTGCGAAACTAATTTTATCGGTGCCAATGGAAAACTTATTAAATTCATTAAGGACGCGGTCGAGTATAAAAACATTTCCTGGTCATTTAACCCCCCTTCGGCCCCTCACATGGAAGGGGTCTGGGAAGCAGGAATCAAGTCAGTGAAGTCCCATCTGGTTAGAGTGATAGGCGATCAAATTCTGACCTACGAGGAATTTCTCACGGTACTCGTACAGATCGAAGCTATATTAAATTCTCGACTCCTGTGTTCGCTTAGTACAGACCCCAACAATCTTTCCGCTGTCCCAGACGAAGATCTAGCCAATCTAAAAATCAATCGTCTGGATCGATAGCAATTGCTCCAACGCATGCACTAGGATTTTTGGCGGCGATGGCATTCGGAGTATTTACAAACACTCCAACAGCGTTCGAAGTGGTTAAATCCCACCAAAAACCTGGAACCGGGGATAGTAGTTCTGATTAAAGACAATTCCGCTCCGGCTCTGCAGTGGCGTATCGGCAGGGTGGAAAATGTGCATCCTGGTATGGATGGAGTGGTGCGAGTAGCCACGGTTAAAACGACCAGTGGTAGCTTTCAGCGCCCGGTGGTTAAATTATGCCCTTTTCCCTCCCAGTAACCATCACCGATCTCGGATAGAAAAATGCATGGCCTTTTTGGTGGGCGGAATGTTTGGTATTTAGCTTTTAATCATATTAGTTTAGTTTATTTCATTAGTAATTCTTAATACAAGTAAATAGCTGTACATAAATTTAGTGTAGTTTGTAATTCTACCTAGCGGTAAGTTTACCCACTGTTGGTGGAACGTCCAGTTATGGGGCTTACTGTCCCCTCTCCTGGCACCCCTAAATGTTGAGTCGGTGGCCCACATTGCGAGGAGATGAACCTAAGACGAGTTTAGGTAGAATTAATTTAGATATTAATTGCCCTGGAGACAGATACACCACTAATCTGACGTTAACTTTGATTCGCTGTTAAAATAAACAAAAGCGCATAAAAATTTGTGTGCTAATGAATAATATGTTATAAGCGCCAACGTTTTGATGAGCTTTTGTTTATTTTAACAGCGATTTAAAGTTCACGTCAGATTAGTGACGTTTATAAGACCGGTCGTTAGAAAACAGAAGTAAACAAAGAAGAATCTTTGCTGCCGATTGTTTTTATTAAGTCGATCATTAAACGCGTTTATACGTCAGGCTTCGTTAATAATGGTAGAAATTAATGAAAGAGTTGATATGCTACAAATTTCTAATGAATTCACAGTGCTGCAACGTTACGAATGTATCGCTTACGATTTTCTGAGAGAAATATACCAAACCGAAGACTTTTCAGGATCTATATTCTTTCGATTTTTTCTCAGGAGCTATTTTAAAGATCACATTTTCGTCACGGTGCCCGATGATACTGAAGTGTTAAAAAATCGTATAAGAGAGGCGCAAAACTATACTCCAGCTGATATGCTACTGAACTCAGTAGAAAGTGTAAAAGGAAGGTGTCAACACTGTATCGACCATAATATACTTGAGCGATTTTTGTGAACTACTAAAAGTATGTTTTTGTGTTTAATTTCTGTTACATTCTCTGGTTTTCTTAGTAACCAGTTTTAATTACTAGTTTTTAAGGTTAATTCCTTCATAATTTCAATTTACAACGATTTTCATTTTTGTTAAATAAATTTTAATTGCTTATAATGCCGAAATGAGGAAAGAATAATTCATCAATGATCGACTTAATAAAACCGATCTTCAGCAAAGGTTGTTATTTGTTTACTTTTGATTTCTAAGACTTCTAGATTTAAATTCGAAATTCCATGGACATCTAAATTTGATACATATTTAGTTTTTTTTTTGGTAGTGTTTTTAACAAAACCTCTAACTTATGTTATACCAAATGACAGAGAATTTAAAATTTTATCAAAATATACAAAAATATACAGGGTGTTGTATTTAAAATAAAAGAAGTTGAATATTGATAGTTGAAACAGTTGACCGTAATCTACAAACTGATATGGTCAAAATCTGGGTTCAATTGTACCATTTAATAATATATATAGTTTATTGGGTTCAAAATCTTTAAATAAAGGGCTATCAGCTGCGGCCTTTTTTATAGATCGCACGGTATACTATATAGTAATATAATAAGATGTCTTCTAATATTTCTTTCTGGAACGTTTAAGAATATGTCAATAGAAAAGTAATGCCAAGTTGACAATAATTAATTTACTAAACAATTAAAAAAGGAAGAAGCCATCTGTGTCTGTATCCCATTAAAGGACAAATGCGTCAAATTGACGTCAAAGCACCCCTTTGATTTTATACCAAATTGTTTACATCGTTACTTAATTTAGTATAATTTCATATTTACTATTTTTGTATTCTTTTAATGAAATAAAACCCGTTTTTCTATTGCGCGTCTCAGTAAATACGCAACGTCGAACCCATGTTCATAAAAACTATTCATGTTTGCAACACCTATGCTTGAAGCACTATGTATAACAATTAATTTAATTGATGCTAACTAATATTCTAATGAAAACACTTTATATATTTAATGATTTTTTTCACTTAAACAGCTATTAATTTAAACAGTTCTACTTGACGTTGAATTCGTATAATACCTAAGAGCTTTCTTGCAAGGTATCTCAAAGGTAGTCAATTACAAAACGACTTTTATTTCAAAAGTGGACGAAAAGAAACGACTCTAAGCAGCTCAAAATAAAATATTACGATTGTCAACGTAATTACACCACGTGCTCTGCTTAAATAAGCATAAGTAATCATTTCTACCAAATGACTACTCAAGTTTGGTTAGGTAATCGCGGTAATAATATCCAATTATTAAACCTTGATTAGTGTCTAAAGCTATTTGTAAAATTTGTTGGAAATCAACTGGAATTTAGTCAATTCTAGTTTTAACCAGTTAAGAAATAACCAAAACTAAAATGTCGGTTGTACAAGTTAGTTAAAGAATATATATTACGTCTAGAAAGTATCAGGAAAAATTAATTAAGTAAACATAGATTTATTAAAGTGCCTATCTTCTGTTTTATCAATGATATTCCACCCTGATAATACGCACACAAAATTTTAGAAGCCCTTGAATTTCTAAAAGGAAGTTTCATGACATTTCTTAAAACTATAAAATTCCGGATACTTTCTAGACGTATGATAGATTTAGGTAATTAGGAAGTATTGCAATCCCGTTAAATTGACTACATTTCTTGTAAGAAATTGAGAATATAATTTATAAAATTTTAAAATAAAGATAAATGTACGGCAAGTACTTGACCTTAGGTGAATGTAGCTGTGTAATATTACAATTAGAAAAGATACCCACCTTGTTTGTGGAAATAGGTTATAATGCTATTGTTTTATTTAATTTAAAATGGAAAACAATTTATAGTAGGCATTATAATTTGACTATTTGGCTATTTAATTGCCTTTCCACACGTGTGTTACATATTATTTTTCCTACGTTTCCGCATTTTTCATGAGATTTAGTAATATTAATTGATATATCTCTGTTTTAGCCTATCATAGTATGATTAGTATTAGAGCGCGGACACTGAGTACTTTCTGCACGAAAGCTGGAAGAATAAAGTTAGAACAGGAAAAGTTGCAGATACTAGTTCGCAGTAACCTCAGATGATAATGTACTATTTCATGGTATTTGAAATAACCAGGTACAATTTTCTATCGAGATATGGGCTATACCGAAAGCATTTGGTAACAGCCGAATTGATTCCACATACGCGAATCTTATCAGCCACAAATATGACCAAGCTACATTTACAATTAAACTGCGCGCCGATGTAAATACTAATCAAATTAAAATTAGCTGAGGAATCAGGCAGGGAGATGTAATCTCTCTACAACTATTCACAGCGGCAGTACAAAACATTTTCAAGAAACTGAATTCAGAAGATAAGAGCGTAAATATCGACGGAATTGTGCCGAACAACATCCGTTTTGCACATGATATCACCCTTAAAGATCTAAGTGAAAAAGCATTGGAAAGAGGTCTGAAAATGAACTTGAATAAAGCTAAAATTATATCGTAGCATCCACAACAACAATATGAACAAAACGACGAAGAACAAGTAACAATAAATAGAAATGCTATAGAAATAGGCAATGTGTATACAGCAGAGATGGGCGCGTGAGTGAATTTTCGCTCACGTCACGCACGTTTCACGCTTGCTTTAAACAGTCACGTTCACGCACGTTCACGCTCACGTTCACTCAGGTTCACGGCGTGACACGCCACTCACGACGTGACACGCAGCTTTTATTTCAAAATTTAAATTCAGATAGAACAGAATGTTCAAATTTAAAACCAATGGAAAAACCCTAAAGAGAACTAAAAATATGTTTTGCACCTGACATAATTTACGTGATATGTTACAATCAGAATAGTTGACATAAAAAGAGAAAAATGAAAATTGACTATAATAACTTCGACAAGGGATAAATACTGATTTCTCGCAAATATATTTCTTGCAGCTGTCTTCAAAGACATTACTTTTAATACTAAAAGTGCCATTGGAATTGACGTTTCCCTTATTGGTATGAGTCACAAAGCAACCACTAATAGAGCGATTTCTCAAACAGTAAGCTTGAATAAAAGTTTCAGCGCCCTACAACGGGTGGGCCAGAAACTATTCAGGCAAGGCGGCAAAATTTAAATACACCATTACTACGATATTTGGATTAATCAAGGATATACCGTCAACACCAATACAAATTTTGCATATACATAATTTGCCTTATCAGAATCTCGATTTTACAGTTTTGAACCACATAAATCGGAATATGCAAAATCTTTATAGGTTCTGAAATTTACAATAATTATGGAAAATTCAAACAAAATATTTGCGAATAACAAATATATTTTAAGTAATTTAAATAGCAATATTGTTTAATAAGTATTGTCAATCTTACAATAGTCGTGCTCAATTGCAACAATTTACTTTGGTTCAAAATGCTTTTCACGCATTTTAAATGATTTGTCGGTGTCAGTTTGACGTATGAGTATACTATTTACGCACTTTTCAAAAAGCGGACAGGTGACACCAGCGCCTCCTGACGGGTGGGCCAATCTCTAACAATTATTTGATTTGACAGATGCATTCAGAAAACGCTTCTATTAGTAGGTTTTTCTATGCCGTTGGGGAATTTGTGTCTCCTACACTAAATCAACACTATTTGAAACAACACTTCTTCACGTACCGACCCATCATTAATTATAATTTGGTTCACAACCTTGCCGAGTGGCGACACTAGCGCCCTACGACGGGTGGGCCAGTCCCTAACAATTATTTGACAGGTGCATTTAAGAAACTCCTCTATTAGTGGTTGCTTTGTGGTATGAGTACAGAAGGTATATGTTGCTAGGCAACACTTTTAATTCGTAGGTTTGAAAGTACTTTTACGTACAAGGATCAACATTTTCAGCGTTAAAGCGAGTATACAAAAAAAACATTACTTTTATTAGAATAATAAGTTCATCTACACAAGTACACAATAAATTGGTTTAAAAATATCATCTACACATCTACACAATACATTTTTGGCTTAATAATAAAAAGTAATTAACATTTTCAGCGTTAGCCGAGTATAAAAAACAAACCATTACTTTTATTAGAATAATAAGTTCATCTACACATTAAAATGTTGATTTAAAAATAATATGTAATCAACATTTTCAGCGTTACGTCGAATTCTGCGCTCTTCTAAAATTCGCCCAGCTGTAGAAAATTCTCTTTCGCTAGTAGCGGAACTTGCGGGTATGTTTAAAATTTCTCAAGTTTTTTAACAGTGGCGTATTTACACTGTTTTTCCAAAATCCTAAAATGTCATCTACATTTCCGAATTTTAATTTAACATACTAATTTAGTTTTGTTTCGACATCATCCTAATTACATGTGTCATCGTCAGAGCTATCTCTAAGTGTAGAAATATAAGAATCTGATGCTGATGTACCAGTTTTGAGTCGTTTTCTATGTATTTCATCATTATCATCTATAGTTTTATTTGCATTATAATCTTCCCTTTTATGTGAAGATATGAACTTTAAGGATTTATAATTAGGATCTAAAAATAAAGCCACATAATGTAACTTGTTTGGCACAATTTGTGATTTAATGAATTTAAAAGTTGCTGCACCCTGCAGTTTTTAATTCGTTACTAAATATTTAACGTGAAATTAACGTGAAACGTGAATCACGCCTTGGAAATGTTCACTCACGTTCACTCACGTTCACTCACGTTCACGTCACGATTTTCAAATATTAGTCACGTTCACGACGTGACACGCCGTGACACGACGTGACACGACTGTTTTCACGTCACGCGCCCATCCCTAGTATACAGTGTGTCCCTGGATCGATGCTACAAGAGGTGCGATGGACTAAAAATGTTTGAATTTTATTTTAAGCTTGTGGTATTAAGCCCTTGCTTGGTTTGCAAAAAAATTTAAGAATATTTTCAGTTTTTTTAAAACTAGTCGGCCTTGACAGTGAAGGAAAAACTATTTTCTTTTCAGGTAAACTACTCTTTTTCTTTATGATACGGCAAAATTTTACCAAGAACACTTGTTTAGAATTATAAATGATGGCCCTATACAAATTTCAGGAAGATCTACCTACTTAGATTAAACCGCCATTTTTTTAAATTAAGCAAAATAAATTGTATTTATCTACTTTGATGTCACAATATGGTTATTATAACACATAAAACAGTGCTACAATGGAGTCTATTATAACACTGTTTTTGCATTGTTATTCTTACATGAAAAACAGTGACACAGCCTACTTGTTTCAAAATTCAAATAACTGGCAGATTGTCACATGTCAAAATTAAAAGTTTTTTTTTGCAAAGTCGATAAAATAGTATATTATACTCGTTTAATAAGAGGCATTGTAGCACTCGCTCCATTGAAGCACTCCTCGCTACGCTCGTCGTGCCCCAAAATCACTCGTGCTACAATAGGCCCTCTTGTTAAACTAGTATAATAATATACCTACTATTATTAAGTAGGTAGATCTTCCTGAAATTTTGTATAGGGGCATAATTTCTCATTCTAAATAAATTATTTGTAAAATTTTGCGGTATCATGAACAAAAAGAGTAGTTTACCTGAAAAGAAAATACTTTTCGCTTCACTGTCAAGGCCGAATTGTTTTTAGAAAATTGAACATATTCTTAAAATTCATTTAAAATCAAGCAGGGCTTAATCCCACAAGTTTAAAATTAAATTCAAAAATTGTTAGTCCATCCCACCTCTTGTAACATCAATCCTGGGAAACACTGCTTATATTTAGGGCAGTAAAGAAAACCAGTGAGCCGCCACCAGGGCAAAGAATAAGATTGGGTTGGACAGCCTTCAAAAAGCTGAACTTTGTTTTTAGACATCCAAAAATTCAATTTCATCTGAGAATATAAGTATATAATCAATGTGTCTAACTGGTTATTGTTTACGCCGCCGGCGCAGAAACCAGGGCACTAAATAAAAACATTATAAGTAAACTCCGAACAACACAAAGAGTGGTGGAAGGAGCAATGTTAGGTATTACCCTACGAGATCGAAAAACAAAACAAGTCATCGAATGGAATGCGTGGAATGCAGAAAATCAATCGGTCCACAAAGTAGATTGAAAGATGACAGCATAAAGACAATAGGATCAAAATGGATATGTATAAAGGAAAAGAAAGAGAATATTGGAGAACTCAGAGGGAGGCCTTTGTTCAAAAATGGACAGTTGATGGCTGATTGAAGAAGAAGAAGAAGCCATAATTTTGGTTTTTTTTTAAATAGAACAATGGGGTGAGAAATTTTAACAAAATTATTTAATGTTGTCGAATTTTTTATGTAGCATATTAACAAGCTATTGAAAATTGGTCTCATTTGTGGGTATTCATTTAAATTGTATATCATACGTTCAAAAATAAGTAATTCGGCTTAAATATTTGCTTTTCTAAGCCGCATAGTACTTGCTCTATTTAGTTAATGATAATAGCTAGAGAAGTAATTTAATATTTATGAATGTAGAGGCAAAAATATCATCGAATATATTTGAATCATTTTTCGTACTATCAGAATTCAGATGAAACACAGTATAAAATGTAGGTATGTATTCAATAACAAATATTTATATTATTTATTTAATAGCTTTTAAACTCATTTTAAATGGAATGTAATAATTTCGATATTGTTTAAGTGATAAATCTATCGTTCTTTGTCATTTTTGCAACTGTAAAAATCCTTAATTACATAATTGAGCAAAACATGCACTAAAGTCCAACTTTTATGTTTTGGAAAAGTTTATTGACAGATAATAATTAGAAAACTATTTGGAGTTTGAACGTTTAATTGCTTACAATAAGGTTAGTATTGTTCTTAGATAATCTAATTGACAAATATGAGAGGTGACACAACAAAATAAAAATGTGCAGGAATATTCCAATGTTATTAATGTTTGCTTAGCTTATACAGTTTATATGCATGCTAACTTTTGTATACTGGCACATTATATTGTAAATAAGTTATATTACTGGGACGGTAATTTTTAGCTTTGTAAGGAGCTTAATGAATGTTATCCTTTTAAAGTAACATTGATAACATAATATCTTTCTTTGTTCAGTATACTACAAAAAACTAAATCCAATCCAAGAAGTACTTTATTAAATAAGAAAATATATATCTATGATCAGGATAATTTACAGAATGTTCCTTGTTTACTTAATTTACTTCATATTTTTAACCTTATTTTATGAGTATAAAAGAAACACTGATTTGCAACTGAAAGAGATAAACAACTACATATCCTAGATAATGGTTTCAAAGTTTGGCAATAAGATAAGTGTTTTATGACAGCCACTCTAATTGAGATTAGAATTGTATATTGTAACTAATAGTTTTAACAGTCTTACCCTATGGTACAGAATTCACCAGCTTTTATAAAGTTGGAACACAAAAGTTTTAAATTTGGATCACTTGAAGTAACAAAACTAATTTTTAAATTTGGTACATTCGTTTTAATAGTTCAACCTTGCGATAATAAAAGTTTGTCATCCAGTTCCATACTGCGCAAATAAAATCACAAGTAATTGTTATCAGAACACAACGCATGTCAGTAAGTGATGTGTAAAAAGGTTTCTCGGGAAATATAATATTTTTTTTTATTAGATCGAATATTTCTTGACGACAAATTTTATAATAATCATGTAAAGCAGTACATTATTCATACGTTTAACATAGCCTGCTGTGCCTTAATTAATGATTCAAGGAATTATAATCATAGAACACAAATGTAGGCATTAACTTCACCCATATTTAAACAAAGAAAAAAAAATAAAGAATCTAAGCACTGGTCGACCTCAATATATGGATCAATTACATTTACAAAATGAAGAAAATGTATTACTGTATTACATTTTCGTAAATATTTCGCTACTCTAGAAAATAAAAACATTATCAAGCGAATATTTCTAGGAAAAACCTATTCTCGTCACCAACACAACAATGAAATTAGAGACTTAGAATAACTTTTTTCCCGAAACGTTGGCTTATGCTTTTATTGCAGTTTTGCTTGTTATCAGCTATGTTGTTAACATACCCACATATCCTCACTGCAGGGGCATGAGGCATCGGCTTTGAAGAGCTTTTAGGCACTACGACCCCCCCAGTTGCCAAAGCCGGATTGGAGTAGAGCAGTGAAAGACATTGGAATTACTGGGGTTTGAACCTAGAGTTTTTGGCCCAGAACCAGAAGCTCGTATCTCAGAGCCATCTTCAATGCTATTGTAGTATTATGAAATACATATGAAAAAATCTGTAAAAGGCCAAAACTTCCCTCGTCGACATTGTGACACTAAATAAATTTAAAACTTAAATTAAGTTAGGAGTAAAACTATCTTCATGTTTCTAAGAAATTAAATACATTTTCAAATACAAAAAAGTATATTCCGCTGGAGTTTGAACTCCTCCGCATCTGCAGAGCGATCGTAACCGCACCCCTACATAGAGATCGTATCTGCACCGATAACGCCAACTACGCTACCGAGCCTCTTTCAAATAAGTCCGGCGCGCGGCTCTCTTCAACATAACGGTGTTATTGTTGAAATGTTTTTACTCTTTTGTGACATTATCCTCTATCGGTTGAGTCTTATTTTCGGCAAATGTAAAGCCTGACCTATGTAAAAGTTATTATTTCCTTCTATTTTAAAATTAACCCAAAAATAAACAAAATTTTATTTTTTAAGTTGCTTACCCTGTATATATTGTTACGATTTGCGTTCTTTAATTTAATGAACTATGTAGGAATATACTGTACTTTAGTTAGCTGTAAGCCATCTGTATAATATTTTAAGGTAAAATTCGTAGGAAAATGTCATATTTAAATTACAACAAGCGGATGTTTAGAAACGTGCCTTTCGCTTGGGAAGCTGGAGATATTCCAATCTCACGAATAAGATTAGCGTAAGTTTATGCAGCGTTTACTTCATAAACCGAAATATTGAGTGATGTATATGACCGGTACGTGATTAGAAGAAGCAACGGTTGCAACTCGATCATAAAAACTATTTGCAGCTGGGACCAAATGCTTTAGTAGAATTTTAGATCTTTATGGCGGTAATTTACTAAGGGTCCGAACAGGCCACATTTCACCATGGGAAATCCTCAAGCTTGTAAAAATTCATAGAACTATTATGAACGGTCACGTCCGCGTAATGCCAAATGTCCAAAATTTAGACCAGCTCTGATAGGTTATTGGGAACTTTGTAAACGCCCACCGAGCTTTCTTGGTCAGAATGGACTTAGAATTAAGTTAGTTAATAAGAAGATGTAAATACGTAAACTTAAGGTTTCTGTAAACGGCAGAAAAATAAATGCAAGTATTTGTATCTACTTAAGTGTTCTTATTAATCTCAGTAGCTTTGGTCTTCGTGTCCGAGTGTGTTTCAACTAAAAGGATTGCCAGTTACCCCGACTTTAGGCGTCTCGCAATAGTGGTGATCAAGCGGTGTAATTTATAACTTATTTAAATCGCACGACAGAAGATTTCTTTTGTTTCGAAGTCGGTGCAAGCGTTGAAATATACAAGGGGAAGCACGTGAACAGGACGGGAAAAAGCATCAAATAAACTGAGGCGGTACAATGGAAGCGGTCATTCCGGGAACGGCGTAGAGGCTGGGGACGGCGTCACGTAAAAGTGGCAACGTTGGAAAACCAGCGAGCGTCGAGGAGGTGACGGCAAGGAATCCGTGGAGGCGGCCAGACAACAGGAGGGCAGTCATCCGAAGGGGCGGCGTAGATAAAATCCAGGAACGTCGAGGAGTGAATGCAGGAAATTCCGTGGTCCAACGGGAGCAGTCAATCCGGGAACGGCGCAAGGAATCCGTGGAGGTGGCCAGACAACAGGAGGGCAGTCATTCGAAAGGGCGGCGAGGCAGCATTCTGGGAACAACGTCAGGTAAAACTGACAACGAAGAAAAACCAGTGTAGTGCAGGAAAAGCCAGTAAATGTGTCGAAGTGAGTGACGGCGGAAACTCCAGGAAACAAGACAGGGAAGCGGCTTCAGAACAGGGAGGCGGCGCGTCCAGATCTGTGGGAATAAGACGACAGCACAGCGGGGAAAGCAGAAAATTCCAGTTGTGGGTAAGTAATACTTGTTGTTTGTTTCGGAATTATATGGTCTTATTATGCGATTTAGTAAGGTTGTGTATATATTTTTTTGAAATAATAGGATCAGGTATTGCTCGTAGTTGTCAGTAATAGTAAATTTTCGACGGGTTGTGAACTAGTTAAGTTTTTACAGCAGCGATAGGTAATTTACGGGTTACGCAAAATTCCTGGTTTACAGAATTAAAATTTTATCAAGTGTTTCATTTAAAAGAAACAATGGTTTCCGAATACAGTATTTTTTCGGTGAGCGAATTAAAATACGTTGCTAATCTGTTGGAATTACCGGAGAAAAAGAAAAAGGCAGAGATCATAGAAGAATTGATTAAGGCTCAACATTCGGTAGAGGACATTAAAGTAGAATTAGGTGCCTGGGAGGAAAACCCTCGGAAGGACAAGTGGGAAGAATTAGCTGAAAGGGAACGAAGAGAAAGGTTAGAATTAGCTGAAAGGAGAGAAAGGTTAGAATTAGCTGAAAGGGAGCGAGAAAAAAGATTGGAGGTAGCTAGATTAGATGCTCAAGTGAAAATTGCTCAGGCCCAAGCTCAAACGACAAATGAAAATGTACATGATGTCAATGCAATTAGGAATATGTCCTTGAATATGACAAAACAATTGCAACCTTTCAAGGATGACGGTGACATGGGATTGTATTTAACAAATTTCGAGCGGGTTTGTGTGCAATTGAACTTCTCCAAGGAATCGTGGCCAATTCGATTGACGAGTGTGTTGTCACCAACAGCGAATGAGGTCGTGGCTCGATTAACAGAAGAGGACAGCAAAGATTACGACAAAGTCAGGGCTAGTCTGCTCAAAAAATATCAGCTAACAGCAGAAGTTTTTAGAACGAAATTTCGGTACGGGAAACGGAAAACTGACCAGAGTTATGCGGAATTTGCATACCAACTAAAAACCAATTTCCAGGAATAGATCAAGAGCGAAGAAGCGGAAGGAAACTTCGACAAGCTAACTCAACTGATGTGCTTGGAGAAATTTTATAGTTCGTTGCCAGGAGAGATGAAATTCTGGGTGGAGGACCGAAACAAGTCCAAGACGATGGAGGAAGCTGCAGAGCATGCAGACACATACGTCACCAAAAGAGGACCAGGTACAGAACGGCAATATAATGGAAACTTCAAGACATCGAAAAATAAGTTCGAAACTAAGCCAACGACGTCGAACTTGAAAAATGACTTAGGGAAAAGTCAGTTGCAAACGGAAAGTGTTGTCAAGGAAAACTTGGACAAACGCAGTTTCGACAGACAAAGGCCGGGGAAGTGCTTTGGATGTGGTGCAGTAGGTCACTATAAAGGTTCACCGGAATGTCCGAAAACACAAGTCGTTTTAGCAACGATAGGCCAGAGCAAGAACGAGGAAGGTCTGCTAGAACCTTATACCATAATAGCGAAAGTAAATGGAGTGGAAGCAAAATTACTACGAGATAGCGGAGCCAGCTATGATATCGTGCACACAAATTTAATCAAAGGAGCCGATTATACAGGGAAATATGTATATGTGCAAGGACTCCTGAATGAAGAATGTGTGGCGTTACCAGTTGCGAAGGTAAAATTAAATTTGCCAGAAATTCAGGTGGAAACCGAAGCAGCTGTAGCGAATCATTTGCCTCGAGATTATACGTATCTGCTATCGAATAGAACGTGGGAGATGCTGCCGAAGGAAAAGGATGTGGTAATTCAACAAGTGCTCGCATTAACGAGAGCGCAGGCGAAGGCTATAATGGAAAAGGAAAAGGTTCACGATGAAAATAAAGAAACGAATGCCGAAGTAAAGAGTTCAGAAGACGGAAAAGATTCCGACGAACAGGGAGAAGAAGCGGAAAAGGAGATTGGGTATAAATCACCGAACCTGGAAAAGGACGAACAATTTTCAATACCTAAATCGGATGTCGATTACTCGGACATAACACAACTTACACCGACAACCTTAAGAATGCTGCAATTAGAAGATCCAAAATTAAAGGAGTATTTTGAGATGGCAGAATCAAAGAAGGAAAACAATGGAGCAAAATTCTACATTGCTTATGGAATACTGCACAGGAGAATTACGGACAAATTGGGTCGGAGCTTTGAGCAAGTGATGGTGCCAGAAAAATTACAAAGCAAGTTGCTAGATATCGCACATGATAACATGTGGATGGGACACTTGGGTTGTAACAAAACCATTGACAAGATCAAGCAGAATTATTGGTGGAATCAGATGGGACGAGACGTGAAAAACAAGATCAAGTGCTGTGACGTTTGCATGCGCGTAGGGAAGCCCACTGATAGGAAAAAAGCTCCAATGTGTAGAGTGCCAGTAATCACCGAACCGTATAAGCGAGTAAACGTGGATATTGTAGGACCTTTAGCGAAAACCAAGAAGGGAAACAGATATCTACTAACGCTAATTTGTAGTGCCACAAAATTTCCTGACGCGATCTCATTAAAAGTAGCAGATTCTGAAGCGGTGGTAAAAGGGTTATTAAATATATTTTCGCGAGTAGGATTTCCATCCGAAATCCAGATGGATTTGGGCACTGTATTTACCAGCAATCTAACGACCGAATTTCTTGACCGATGTGGTATAAAAATCATACACAGTTCAGCATATCATCCGCAATCAAACGCAGTAGAACGATTCCACGGCGTATACAAGCGAATCCTAAAAGCATTGTGTTACGAAAACGGAAATGAGTGGGATGAATATATCGATCAAGCGCTTTTCGCTTTAAGATGTGCACCGCACGCGGCACACGGATTTAGTCCCGCAGAATTGGTTTATGGACTTCAGATTAGATCTCCATTAAACATGATCAAGGAGTTGTGGGTTGGAAAGGAAACCAACGAACCGGTAGTAGTGTACATATTAAAGTTACTCGATAGGCTAAGGCAAATGCAGGAAATCGCGAAAACGGCGACTTTGGAAGCACAAACCAAATCAAAAGGTTATTATGATCTGAAGGCGTGTTAAGTGATTTTGACGTCATTAAACTATCCTTGTTATCAATTCCACGATTGGGTGTTATTGGTGCATTTAAGCTGAAATTATTCTATGTAAAATTTCTGAAGACGGCCCTGCCTAAAGTTCAACCCTGGATCTTAAAGCTACATTTTAAATATAATTTGGCCCAAACAATGATGCGTTCACGGTCCGTAGAATTCGTCCCGTAAGCGTTCTCTTTTTAAATTCAAAACAAACATAGATATTGTAATTCTTTTCTTGATGAACGTTTCCGTTTCATATACCAATTGCGTCATGTTTCGCGACTGCTCGGCGTCGTTGTAATTGCAAATTCTTCAAATCCGTATGCAGCTAATCAATTCTGAACAACCCTTCCTTGTTCCACGCACAAAGAAATTAGGCTTTGGGATTACTTTTGTTTTGGCAATAGCGCATTATGCTACCCTTGGAAATTTCCTGTTATTGACTTCAACGCCCGAAGTTCGTAAAAGCTGACCTTGTAACTTAATACTTTTGGGATTCGCTGGTTAGCCAGGAATTCTTTCTAGAACGTTCCTTGATGACCAAGCTTTGTGTGAAGGAAATAAAAATTGATAACTCCTTAGGGAATGATGCATTTAAAAGTATTAATTTCGGAGTTCTAAACTCTTTTCCGTCGTATTCTTCAGGCAGAGCCCCATTTGAAATTTCAATCAGTATCCGACACTTACAGAAGTCAGTGTGGAAAGTTTTGCACTTCCCCGGCCTTCGGAAGCCGGGGGCTGCACTGATTTGCGCGAGTGTTTTCTTGTTAAGTTAGTGAGTTCCGCTTAAACCTTTGGAACGACTGTTGACTCCTGCGGAGTATTAAGAAAAACACGCGCGGTGGGCAATTATTTCAGTTAGCGTTGGTAAAAGTAAGCCGATTCGTCTCCTACAGTTTTTTTCTTCCCAGGGGAAGAATTTTGCATCATTTGCAGACACGATTTGAGACGGCATCTCTAAGCTTGTGATTAACGGTTTCCCGTGCCTTTGTGGGGAAAAACCATTTGCATACTGCATTTTTAAATTACCAACGTTGAGTAAATCGTAATCGAAGTGAGGCCCACCGCGTGTCATCATCGTAGTGCTCTGGTTGCATCTGTGAAAACTCCGATTTCGTTGTGCCATTTCATCCCAGTGCGTTTTGAGTGCCGGTCGGCGTTAAGCCACTGCCAGGTCCGGTTCCAGCCCTTTCTGCACTTCTGCAACGCCTTCCAAGCTCCCCGAGGACGAGGTTATAGCCGAAACTAACGACGTACTTACAGCTATCAGGTAGGAGCTATGTATTACTCCAATTGTGCCTAATTAATGTGCGACTATAATTGTGTGTGTGTTCTTCAAGAGTTCGTAAAGATTGCGCACGTTATTTAAACGTAAGCCCATGTTTTGCTTTGTTTATTACCAATCAGGGGCCTCACCCCTGTAAGCTATTTCGTTTTGTCCGTTGTGTAACCATATATTTAGACCATAGGGTAACTTTGCGTGGGATCCCTTTCATGTTCATATAGGATGTGTCTTTTCGTTTTATTAAGTTTAAATTCGCCTCCGGGTGATTTTTATTAATGTAAAGATTTGTGTAAACTTTAATTCCCTAATTAATAAATCCATTAAAGTCAATTTGATTATTTGTTGAGTTCTGGACCCCTTCTGGGTCATCATTTAATCCAGTGTGGCAAAGGCCGAGTGTAATTTGCATTGTAAAGCTGAAAGTACGCCTTTTTGATAAGCAAGCCCCAAGCTCTGGGCTAGTGTTAGTGTTTTTTTTTGTTACTATTTAGTAAGGGTGTGCCTCAAGGTAAGTCGTTGTGTATGGCCACTCTTGGTGTTCTTCCTGAAGACTCGGTGGATGCTTGGACAGCGAGGCGAGGACCTCCTCATAGCTTCGTGAAGTTCTTGCTTTATTCACGTAAGCAACCCCTTTTTAAAAGCAAGTGGCGTCCTTTTGGCAATTCTTTTAAGCAAGCTTAGGGTAAGTACCCCGTCGGTTTTTCATTTAAGTCTTCGAACCACGCCTTCCCGACTGAGTTAGTGCGCGTAATCGGAGCAACAAAATCTGCTCCAGCACATTAAGAACTGTGTTTTCTAGGGAAAACCGGCGAACCCTGTAGTTTGTACCCGATTTTGGACAATAATTTTGATCATTGTCAAACTGATGAATTTATACCGTAACAGTTAAACTGGCTATCCCAACGTGTGGCTTTGTTTTTGTCAATAACGCCTTTAGGGCATTGTTTTTGTGTTTCTTTTCTTGTCATACAGCTTCATTTTAGTGTTTGGCATCAACGTCATATAGTTTTTTCCAGTATTTTTCATGAAAACTTGACTTTTTAGGACTTTGAAATTTGGAAACGTGTTTTTTTCATATCAGGACGCGTATCCTATATGTTTTCTTTTAGTAAATGAGTTCCTTGCTATCCCTTTGACATACCAAACATTGTTTTTCCCGGGATTTTTTGCGGGATTTTTGCGTTTTTTCGTGTTTAAGATTTCAACATTTTCTTTTTCGTGCTAGGGCACATTTTGAAGCCATTCTTTTGGTGTTAATTGTTTCTTTTAGTATGGATCATTTAGCAAACCGTGTTTTTTAGTCTTTTTCGTGAAAACTCTGAAATTTTTGAAAGGTAGCGAACTTTTTTTGGATTCATTTATTGTTGATTGTGTTTAGCCTTCAGCTAATTTGAAATTTTATTGTGCTATTCCAAATTTAAGTTGAAGTTAGTAGAGTTTATCGACATTGACGCATTTAGATTACCGATGTTGACTTTTTTGTTGTCATCCTTTGATGTGGTGCCGCGTTGTTGTTCGTTAACGAGTTGGAAATCATTTCGTTTTCCTTATTCTTTATTGGTTTGTTGTTAGGATGTGGTTTTGTGCTGGTGTGTTTGTGAGATCCGCTTTATGCGAATTTGTAATATCTCTCAAACCATCTTAGTTGGATTGGCGTAGTATTTTTTGATGGACTCCTATTTCGTTTTCATTTCTATCGTGTATCGCCCAACTTCGTTTGCTGATTTCATCGCGTGCATCAACGCTTGTCGTAGTGTCTTGTACACTTTCTGTCGTACGTTTTTCATTTATTGACTTAGTAGTTTACCATGTTGAAGTATGTTGCGATTTAGTCGCCTGTTGTCGTTGTGTTTAAGTAACTTATTTATGGACGATCTGTCGTCACCTACCGAATTTTGTTTTGATGACTTTAGGTTGTCACTTTAGGTGTCTTTGCCCTTTGGATTTTGGGAAAGACTTTTTCGTTGAAGACTTTTGATGGCTTAGGCCATGCATCGTATTCCTGCCCTTTGGACTTTGGGAGGAGCGATTTCGTTGTTAGCTTTTGAGCTTCATGTGACACCAGGGCCCGGTGTTCGCATGATGTTTCTTTAGTGAAGTTTATGTTTGACATTTGTTGGAGACTTTGTTTTTCCGAATTTTCTTTTGGTGTTCGGTGTTGGAGTCATTTTCGGTCCCGCATTATGCGAATTCATAGACGATTTGGCTTTCGGCATCGTCATCAATTGAGGATTTCGGTGGACTTAGTTTTCTTTTATATTACTCCCGATCATTGACCATTTTTGACAATTTCTGTCACAACCTTTTTGTCCTTTCTTTCCCTGTTGGTGTTCCTGCTGTGGGACTCACACAATGCGCTGATCCCGTGACGCGCAGCGTGCCCTCTTCAGATTTACCTTTGGGGTTAGATCTTGGACGTCTTCTTCTTTCTTTTTTTATGTGTTTGTAGTCCTTACAAATACTCCCTGTGTTCGATTGGCAGGTTGGACGGAAACTTATGCAGGCGTAAGACGTTTCCCGATTTTGACAATCCCGCATTAATGACTTTTCCCGGATTTGACATTTATTATTGAAGTTTTCGTATTTTCCACCGGCGTAACCGGTCTTTTATAACTCTTCTTTCTTCCCACTCTTTTGTTTGACGCTCTCAGTCATCGCGTGGTTGGGATCCTGAGTAGTGACGGTTATCTCAATCCACACCTTAAGTTAAGCGAATCTTCTAGCAACTCTCTCGGTCGTCTTAAGGATCAATTTAAGAAATTGACCACTAGTAAGAGGGGTGTTAAGTGATTTTGACGTCATTAAACTATCCTTGTTATCAATTCCACGATTGGGTGTTATTGGTGCATTTAAGCTGAAATTATTCTATGTAAAATTTCTGAAGACGGCCCTGCCTAAAGTTCAACCCTGGATCTTAAAGCTACATTTTAAATATAATTTGGCCCAAACAATGATGCGTTCACGGTCCGTAGAATTCGTCCCGTAAGCGTTCTCTTTTTAAATTCAAAACAAACATAGATATTGTAATTCTTTTCTTGATGAACGTTTCCGTTTCATATACCAATTGCGTCATGTTTCGCGACTGCTCGGCGTCGTTGTAATTGCAAATTCTTCAAATCCGTATGCAGCTAATCAATTCTGAACAACCCTTCCTTGTTCCACGCACAAAGAAATTAGGCTTTGGGATTACTTTTGTTTTGGCAATAGCGCATTATGCTACCCTTGGAAATTTCCTGTTATTGACTTCAACGCCCGAAGTTCGTAAAAGCTGACCTTGTAACTTAATACTTTTGGGATTCGCTGGTTAGCCAGGAATTCTTTCTAGAACGTTCCTTGATGACCAAGCTTTGTGTGAAGGAAATAAAAATTGATAACTCCTTAGGGAATGATGCATTTAAAAGTATTAATTTCGGAGTTCTAAACTCTTTTCCGTCGTATTCTTCAGGCAGAGCCCCATTTGAAATTTCAATCAGTATCCGACACTTACAGAAGTCAGTGTGGAAAGTTTTGCACTTCCCCGGCCTTCGGAAGCCGGGGGCTGCACTGATTTGCGCGAGTGTTTTCTTGTTAAGTTAGTGAGTTCCGCTTAAACCTTTGGAACGACTGTTGACTCCTGCGGAGTATTAAGAAAAACACGCGCGGTGGGCAATTATTTCAGTTAGCGTTGGTAAAAGTAAGCCGATTCGTCTCCTACAGTTTTTTTCTTCCCAGGGGAAGAATTTTGCATCATTTGCAGACACGATTTGAGACGGCATCTCTAAGCTTGTGATTAACGGTTTCCCGTGCCTTTGTGGGGAAAAACCATTTGCATACTGCATTTTTAAATTACCAACGTTGAGTAAATCGTAATCGAAGTGAGGCCCACCGCGTGTCATCATCGTAGTGCTCTGGTTGCATCTGTGAAAACTCCGATTTCGTTGTGCCATTTCATCCCAGTGCGTTTTGAGTGCCGGTCGGCGTTAAGCCACTGCCAGGTCCGGTTCCAGCCCTTTCTGCACTTCTGCAACGCCTTCCAAGCTCCCCGAGGACGAGGTTATAGCCGAAACTAACGACGTACTTACAGCTATCAGGTAGGAGCTATGTATTACTCCAATTGTGCCTAATTAATGTGCGACTATAATTGTGTGTGTGTTCTTCAAGAGTTCGTAAAGATTGCGCACGTTATTTAAACGTAAGCCCATGTTTTGCTTTGTTTATTACCAATCAGGGGCCTCACCCCTGTAAGCTATTTCGTTTTGTCCGTTGTGTAACCATATATTTAGACCATAGGGTAACTTTGCGTGGGATCCCTTTCATGTTCATATAGGATGTGTCTTTTCGTTTTATTAAGTTTAAATTCGCCTCCGGGTGATTTTTATTAATGTAAAGATTTGTGTAAACTTTAATTCCCTAATTAATAAATCCATTAAAGTCAATTTGATTATTTGTTGAGTTCTGGACCCCTTCTGGGTCATCATTTAATCCAGTGTGGCAAAGGCCGAGTGTAATTTGCATTGTAAAGCTGAAAGTACGCCTTTTTGATAAGCAAGCCCCAAGCTCTGGGCTAGTGTTAGTGTTTTTTTTTGTTACTATTTAGTAAGGGTGTGCCTCAAGGTAAGTCGTTGTGTATGGCCACTCTTGGTGTTCTTCCTGAAGACTCGGTGGATGCTTGGACAGCGAGGCGAGGACCTCCTCATAGCTTCGTGAAGTTCTTGCTTTATTCACGTAAGCAACCCCTTTTTAAAAGCAAGTGGCGTCCTTTTGGCAATTCTTTTAAGCAAGCTTAGGGTAAGTACCCCGTCGGTTTTTCATTTAAGTCTTCGAACCACGCCTTCCCGACTGAGTTAGTGCGCGTAATCGGAGCAACAAAATCTGCTCCAGCACATTAAGAACTGTGTTTTCTAGGGAAAACCGGCGAACCCTGTAGTTTGTACCCGATTTTGGACAATAATTTTGATCATTGTCAAACTGATGAATTTATACCGTAACAGGCGAAGGCTTCATATTACGAGGTTGGCGAGAAGGTTATGTTGTATCAGCAAGCCAGGACCAACAAATTGCAGATGCAATGGACTGGACCCAAAGAAATTGTGGAGAAAATTTCCGATACGAATTATATAATTAAAGAAATATCGGGAAAACGAAAACAAACTCTTGTCCACGTCAATTTGTTGAAACCTTATTTTGAAAAGGCTGAAGTTATTGCGATAGTAATCAAACAACCTGGGGAAGAAGGAGCAGAACTCGATCTTCCAGAACTGGAAATAGAAGACACCGAAATCTTAAGTGCTTCGGAAGTGTTGAAACAAGCCAAAGGGGTAGGAAAACTCACGGAAATCCAAATGAAAAGCTTGGAGGAATTAATCCAAGAATTTCCAGGGTTATTTTCAAATCGACCCGGAAGAACCAACTTAGTGGAACACGATATTGCTCTCAAGAAGGAAAAAATTATCCGAACTCGAGCGTATTCACACTCACCGAGGGTACGCGAGATTATCGACAAAGAAATCGATAAAATGTTAAAATTGGGAGTAATTAGGCCCAGTAACAGCGAGTATTCATCGCCTATGATGATTGTGGAGGCTGAAGGGAAGGATCCAAGGCCTGTGATCGACTACAGAGCGTTAAATGCTATTACGGTGCCACAGCAACATCCTGTTCCTAATATAGAAGCATGTGTGGAAAAATGCAGCAAGGCCAGATACCTGAGTTTAATCGATGTAGTAAGAGCCTACTGGCAAATAGGGATGACTGAAAGAGCAAGTAAATATGCTGCTTTCATAACGCATCGTGGAGTTTTCGAACCAGTGACGTTAGCGTTCGGGCTGCAATCTGCTCCATTTTCGTTTCAGCGGCTAATGGACACCATATTGGAGGGAATGGACGATTTCGCAGAACCATTTTTGGACGATGTGGCGGTACATTCGATGACTTGGGAGGAGCATTTAGGACATCTACGTGCGGTATTCAAGGCAATGCATCAAGCAGGCCTAACGATAAAGGCTAAGAAGTGTGAGTGGGGAAAAGCCGAGGTGATATATCTGGGACATAAAATAGGTCAGGGATTTAGACAACCGTCGGAGGTAAAGGTAGCGGCCATACAGGAGTTTCAACGTCCCCAAACCAAACGGGATATTCGATCATTTCTCGGGATCACTGGGTATTATAATCATTACGTCCCGAACTATGCAGACATAGCTAGTCCACTTACAGACGCATTACGGAAAAATGCGAAAACCAGAGTAGAATGGGATGATCAGAAAGAAGTTGCCTTCCAAAGATTGAAGGAAGAATTAATGAGCGGTAAGGTGTTGAGAGCTCCAGATTATTCCCGTGAATTTATAGTACAAACCGATTGTTCGAAGCGAGGAATGGGGGTGACTTTATCGCAACGAGATGCTAATCAAGAAGAGCATCCGGTGCTGTATCTGAGCAAAAAACTCACGGATAGGGAGCAAGCTTATAGCGCAAGTGAACTCGAATGTGCAGCTTTAGTCTGGGCAGTCGGAAAATTAAAGCCTTATTTGTTTCTGAGCCATTTTACCGTAGAAACGGATCACTGTCCTTTGACCTGGTTACGGCAGATGAGCAATAAGAATGGCAGATTACTGCGGTGGTCATTAATCTTACAAATGTTAAATTTCACTGTTCTCTATAAACCGGGAAAGAAATGCGGAAACGTGGATTCTTTATCTAGGTATTTTGTTTAGTTAAGTCACCGAGAACCAAAGTATTACTGACAATTACACCAGATAACTGATGTTAATTCACGTAGGTTAGTTAAATTAGGGTAAGCATAATGAGACCATATAGTTCTGAGATTTATGACTGGTATTGCTTAAGTGCGAAAGAAGAACGTCTTGTGGTGTAAAAATCGATAGATTTAAACCCCAAAGACTATCTTAATCCGGGGGCAACTGTTACGATTTGCGTTCTTTAATTTAATGAACTATGTAGGAATATACTGTACTTTAGTTAGCTGTAAGCCATCTGTATAATATTTTAAGGTAAAATTCGTAGGAAAATGTCATTTAAATTACAACAAGCGGATGTTTAGAAACGTGCCTTTCGCTTGGGAAGCTGGAGATATTCCAATCTCACGAATAAGATTAGCGTAAGTTTATGCAGCGTTTACTTCATAAACCGAAATATTGAGTGATGTATATGACCGGTACGTGATTAGAAGAAGCAACGGTTGCAACTCGATCATAAAAACTATTTGCAGCTGGGACCAAATGCTTTAGTAGAATTTTAGATCTTTATGGCGGTAATTTACTAAGGGTCCGAACAGGCCACATTTCACCATGGGAAATCCTCAAGCTTGTAAAAATTCATAGAACTATTATGAACGGTCACGTCCGCGTAATGCCAAATGTCCAAAATTTAGACCAGCTCTGATAGGTTATTGGGAACTTTGTAAACGCCCACCGAGCTTTCTTGGTCAGAATGGACTTAGAATTAAGTTAGTTAATAAGAAGATGTAAATACGTAAACTTAAGGGTTCTGTAAACGGCAGAAAAATAAATGCAAGTATTTGTATCTACTTAAGTGTTCTTATTAATCTCAGTAGCTTTGGTCTTCGTGTCCGAGTGTGTTTCAACTAAAAGGATTGCCAGTTACCCCGACTTTAGGCGTATCGCAATAATATTTGTATGAAATTGTACCGGGTTTATGCGAGGTAGATATATAATACGTATGCAAAATATCGTCTTCCTCCGAAAAATAGTTTTTGAGCTATACTGCCAACAGACAGGCAGACAGACAGACAGACGGAATTAAGAAAACCTCTTTTTCGTCATCTATGGACTTTGAAACGTGAAGATCTGAAGAAATCTCGGAAGGTGATTTTTTCGTGATTACAATACTTCCTTCGTCTTTCAGACGAGGGAAGTAAAAATCTGTAAATGGGTTTACACCGAACTTCCCTCGCGCGAATTAGATCAATTTGCAAATTAAAATAAATGTATCCCGCTGGGGTTTGAACCCGCCGCGTCTGCATAGCGGTCGTACCCGCATCGATAAGTCGAACTGTGCCATCCACCCTTATTGAAATGAGTGCGGCGCGCGTCTCTATTTAACGGAACGGTCTTATTGCTGAAACGTTTCGAGTCTTTTGTGACATTATCCTGTATCTGTTGAGTCCTATCTTCGGCAAGTATAAAGCTTGACCTATGTTAAAATTATTACTTCCTTCTATTTTAAAATTAAAGCAAAAATAAACAAAAATTTATTTTTTTAAGTTGCTCACCCTGTATATATTTGTCTGAAATTTTTACAGTTTTATGCCAGGTATATATATAATGCGCATAAAAATATCATCTTCCTCCGCCTACAGACAGACAGACAGACAGACAGATAGACAGACAGACAGACGTACGGACGGACGGAATTGAGAAAACTTGTTTTTCGTCGTCTAGGGACCGTGAAACGTGAAGACCTGAAGAAATCTCGGAAGGTGATTTTTGGGCGATTATAATACTTTCTTCGTCTTTCAGACGAGGGAAGTAAAAATATGCACCCTTGCATTTGGAAGTTGTGACACTAAATATTTCCCCCCTTCCCCCTTCCAAAAGGGGTAAAAAGAGCTTAACGTTCCTAATAATACGGAAACCATAAAAGGAAACACTTGGTAATGCGAATTACATCAATTTGCAAATAAAAACACAGGCGAAGGGATTTGAATTCAGTGGCTGCGAGACCGATTTCAACGATTGGCAGTAGCCCGGGCGCAACCCGCCCCTTAGTTCCGTTCGACCATGAAGGGCCGCGGCCGCCCCGAATTTTTTCTCGCGGCTGGATTATATACAATGCGCTTATAGTTGCCTATGTTTGTCTCTTTTGCAACATTTACCCTGTATCTGTTGGGTTACTTTTTCGTAAAGGGTAACGCCTGAGCTAAGTGGAAGTTATCACTTTTATTCTCTATTCCTCAGTTAAAACAAAAACAGACAAAAACTATATTAAGTTGCTCACGTTGTATATATTTGACCAAAAATCTATTCGGTTTTGAGCCAAGTAGACATATAAACCGCATGAAAAATATCGTTTTCCTCCAACAAACAGTTTTTTTAGCTATACCGCCAAAAGGTGAACAGGCAGACAGACGGACAGATAGACGAATAGACAGACAGAGACGAAATTGAGAAAAATATGTTTTCGTCATCTAGGCACCCTGAAACGTTAAGAACTGAAGAAATCTCGGCAACTTTTTACGATTACAATACTTTCTTCGTTTTAGAAGAGGAAAGTAAAAATGAAAAAGCTGTACAATGCTTTACTTAGCACTTCCCTCGTAAGAAGAAGTTTTGACGCTAAACATTTTGAAAAACAAACAAAACTAGGAATAAACATATCTTAACGTTCTTAATGATAATGAAACAATAAAAGTAAACACTTAGTCACGTGAATTATATCAATTTGAAAATTTAAAAAGAAGATTGCAGGTGGTGGGATTCGAATTCAGCTTGATTTCAGCACTTGCGAAAGCGATTTCAACGCTTGGCAGCAGACCACCCAGGACTACCTCGCATCCACGCGATGCAGCTGGATTATATACAACACGCTTATTTTTGTATAAAAGAAATAAATATAAAATGTACCGTGTGGCTGTTGGGCCCCATTTTGGTCAAGTGTAAAGCTTGAGTTGTGTACAAATTATTACTGTCATAGATTCCTCAGTTAAAGCAAAAATATGCAAAATTAATTTTTTTAATGTGGTCACCTTGTATATATTTGCCCGAAAATATATTCGATTTTGTGCCAGGTAGACATATATTCCTCATGCAAAATATCGGCTTCCTCCAACAAATAGCTTTTGAGCTATATTTCCAACTGGCGAACAGACAGACAGACGGACAGACGACAGACAGACAGACCGACGGAATTGAGAAAACATGTTTTCGTCATATAAGAATTCTGAAACCTGAAGATCTGAAGAAACCTCGGAAGGTGATTTTTCACGATTACAATACTTTCTTTGCCTTTGAAGCGAGGGAATTAAAAATATTAGAATGCCAACAAAAAACCTTTAGAAAAGTCTCATTAAATTATATATGCTTGTTTAATATAAAGTAATTGTACATATTACGATGATAGAGCGATGTTTTTATTTCAATTTACGGTATTTACTTAATTATCTAAGTTATTATTAGATTTATCGCTCTAAACATGCACCTTTTCGAAACTCTTGTTTAAATTATTAATACAAATTCTAATTAGTACAAGGTTATTCTTGCACTCAATATTTTAATCTGAATTAAAATTTATCTCGGTGTTTGAAAGTATCTAAGTAGAAGGTGGGTTCGTCTAAATACACAACTTATTAGTTAACTCACAAACCAAAACTTAACAGCTAACAACCCACAGGTAAATTTTTAATGCATAAAAAGAACCATATCTTGCTTATTCTCGCGTGAACACACACTTCGGCACTATCCACTGCTAATTTGGCCCATAAAATGCAATATGGCTGCTTAGAGATCGTTGCAGCAGACCAGCATACAAAAACCTCTTGCTTGCCCATTCGAAACTGTAAACCATCGCTGGCCAACTGTTTATGAGCCCTTTTATCTTCTGCGTTGGAAACCAGGTTCGCATAATCGAAGCTCTACAAGTTCTCTCATTGCTACATCAGCTTGTTACAATTATTTTTTATTATTTTAACCTTGCTACTTTCGACTGACAAATAATTAAAATAAACACAGGTAAGCGTCAAACCCATTCTTTATTATTTTCACAACTCACCTTTTATAATAAACTATCTGGAAATTCTGCAAAACAGCATTTTTTTTATTTATTCACAGAATCAAATAAACAAGCTTCTAATGACGGAAACTAAAATATAGATACTAATCATAACATCAAAAATTATAGATATAGTTATTTAACAGGAACAAAACATTAAAAAATATAGGATTATAGTAACTATTATTTTGTATGATACAGTTTGAAGCATCCTTTTGGATGTAAACCTACATTACACTTTTCACAGATAAAATTACATTTTTTTGTGCACTGTTTGCACCTTCGATGGGTCGCGGAATATACAATAAGGTGTCCAATATTATCAAATCTTATATCTTCTGTAGCTGCAGATACTTGCCCTCTGGCAGGACGCGTTCCATATTTCTGTAATATAGTTTGGGCCAAATATCTACGATATGCTAAAAGATTTGCGCAGTTGGGATCTCTAGGTTTTAGTTTTTTCATAAGCAACCAACTGTTTGTAATTGTGACATCAAATAAGTAAGCAAATATTGGCCAATACCATTTACGATTCCTGTAAACTGCAACTAATCCATCCATCTTGTCTACTCCTCCCATTCCTTTGTTGTACGCTGCAACCATTTCTGGTTGATCAATTTGCTTTTTTGATTTTATTTCCCTACACCAACGAGTGGCTTTAACAATGTTATTTCCTGAAAAGTTTGATGCCATTGTAACCACTTTATTGTCTTTCCATTGCACTAATAATAATTCTTCACTTCCAATAAACTTGCACGTACCCCTGCTTTCTTTATTCCAAGCCTTTTTGTCAGGAAAAGGGCATCTTTCCATTCTATTCTCTCGAATAGTACCAGTTGCACATATTTTTCTTTCAGCAAGGTGGTATTCCCGTGAAATAGTTATCAAAATATATTTTGTAACCTAAATTAGAATCTATTTCTGCCTTTTCTAAAAGTAATAGCACAATATCACCACCTAGCCCAAATTGACTTTCTTTTGTAGTTTTCTCGGTGTATATATCAAAAGCTACACAAAAACCATTTGCTGTACATAACGCCCAATTTTTAAAACCAAATCTAATAGGTTTACCTTTTATAAACTGTTTGGCGTAATGCTTGCCATAGTACGGGATCATACTTTCGTCGATGGAAATTTTTTCCTCTAAACCACCATGCTCTTTGAATTTTTCACCGAGGTGATTTATAATTGGACGTAATTTGTATAATCGATCTGCTTTATCAAGAGTCGAATTATCGTTAAAATGCAAGTTTCGTAATATAGTCTCAAATCTATTTAGTCTCATACTATTGTATAGTACTTTTGGCACATCGTCAGAACTTGACCAATACATGCGCTCTTCTGGACATTTTGAATATCCTGATAATAACATTGCCCCAAAAATGACATACAACTCTTCTTGGGTCATATTCAGATTAATATTTCTTTGTTGTGCATAAAGATTTGATTGTGTGACAATTTTATTTATAATATTTTCATCCCAAAACAGATTGAAAAAATCCAGTGGCGTCTGTGCTAGATAAGAGCTTGCAGAAGTCTGTCTAGGAGTGCAATCTTTATTGAAACTGCATGTAGGCATATTTTGGGACCATTTCGAACTGTTTTTTGGTCGCTTAGATGGGGGAAGGTGTACATCTGTTGGCCTATTGGAAATACCGGAAGTAGAAGGTACCGCATTCAAACTGGTGTTTTTTGCTTCTGTTATGCTTCTTTTTATAATAGACAGACAAATATTGTCATCTTCCTCATCAAAATCCAAATCTTCGTAACGCACTTCGCATTGTTGATTCAATATTCCCCTTGATATATGATTTGGATTTGCAGTTTCCTCATCTGAATTGTCGCTATCTTCTTCCGTTTCGGCAGACTTTTCGTCTGGAGGTAATATGTAAATTTCTTTTGGTTGGTCGCCTTCTTCATCTTGTTCTAAAATCTCTAGAAGCTGATGAAGGGATAATCTGCAAAAACAATTAATTTTTGTCTGGGTGCATAGTGTCCATTATAAGGGACTCAAGGTAAAATGTAATTTTTCAAAAAATATTAAATGTTTCAGAAAAAAATAATATAACGAAAGGTTACTGCACTTATAAAACAATTCAAAACTATTAAACTTTCAAAAGTAGGTTATATTGTAATAAAAAAATTACGAGTACTTACCCCCCATTACTCGTGGAATACAAATTGGGATCCATTTTACACCTAACAGAACACTGTACTAGGAAATTTACTAAATGACTGGCATTACTTAGTCATCTGAAATGTTATGAAGGGCTCTTGAGTACAAACAAGTCTGAGCCTGCGTTAATGACGTCACAAAAAATTCAGGAAGGGGTGTCCATTATAAGACACAATATACACTAATGGGTTAATTGTAGAATTCATCAATTATTAAATTTTATTTTAATATTTAAGTAACAATATGGCAACGTTCACCTTCTTTTACGTCTACTACATCGTTTTAAGCTATTCTGAATGAAATTGTAGAAATTACAAGCCTTTTTCACTTTGACAGATGACAACAATCTAAATCGTTTTATACGCCTCCATTTTCATCTAATAACATAATTTTTGTAATCGTGTACAACTTTTTTATTGCGTTATACGTTTTAGGGGTGTTTGCTAGGTTCAGCCGACACAACTCAAAAAGAAAACTCCAAACCCCAGAGTTAAACCAAAGAATATGACTGCTGGCTGGAAAACTTCAAGTATCCAAAATTTTTGCCCAAGCTGCCTCAATTCAACGGCAGC
>CALNHX010005828.1:0-100255 GCA_940337035.1 Agriotes lineatus | reverse complement strand
AGGCTCTGTCATGCCGTTTGGAAGCTTTTAAGCAATAGGCACGGCTCTAAAACCTTTAAAAGTATTTTACAGTCTAATATATGCATTCTGTAATTACTGTCTGTTATTTATATAACATTACGTACAGCTATCAGAATTCTGAGGCTATTGAAGCATAGCGTTTAAACACCGAAATAGCGCTACTAAAATAAATAAAATCTCAGAACGTTCTACTATTGAAATGTAATCTAAAACGTTCCAGATCGTTTGATAGTTGGTTTACAGGCTCTGTCATGCCGTTTGAAAGCTTTTTAGCAATAGGCACGGCTTAAAACCTTTAAAAAGTATTTTACAGTCTGTTCCGTACAATATATAGCATTCTGTAATTACTGTCTGTATTTATATAACATTACGTACAGCTATCAGAATTCTGAGGCTATTGAAGCATAGCGTTTAAACACCGAAATAGCGCTACTAAAATAAATAACATCTCAGAACGTTTCTACTATTGAAATGTAATCTAAAACGTTCCAGATCGTTCGATAGTTGGTTTACAGGCTCTGTCATGCCGTTTGGAATCTTTTTAGCAATAGGCACGGCTCTAAAACCTTTAAAAGTATTTACAGTCTGTTCCGTACAATATATAGCATTCTGTAATTACTGTCTGTTATTTATATAACATTACGTACTGGTATCAGAATTCTGAGGCTATTGAAGCATAGCGTTTAAACACCGAAATAGCGCTACTAAAATAAATAAAATCTCAGAACGTTTCTACTATTGAAATGTAATCTAAAACGTTCCAGATCGTTCGATAGTTGGTTTACAGGCTCTGTCATGCCGTTTGGAAGCTTTTTAGCAATAGGCACGGCTCTAAAACCTTTAAAAAGTATTTTACAGTCTGTTCCGTACAATATATAGCATTCTGTAATTACTGTCTGTTATTTATATAACATTACGTACAGCTAGCAGAATTCTGAGGCTATTGAAGCATAGCGGTTTAAACACCGAAATAGCGCTACTAAAATAAAAAAATCTCAGAACGTTTCTACTATTGAAATGTAATCTAAAACGTTCCAGATCGTTCGATAGTTGGTTTACAGGCTCTGTCATGCCGTTTGGAAGCTTTTTAGCAATAGGCACGGCTCTAAAACCTTTAAAAAGTATTTTACAGTCTGTTCCGTACAATATATAGCATTCTGTAATTACTGTCTGTTATTATATAACATTACGTACAGCTATCAGAATTCTGAGGCTATTGAAGCATAGCGTTTAAACACCGAATAGCGCTACTAAATAAAAAAAATCTCAGAACGTTTCTACTATTGAAATGTAATCTAAAACGTTCCAGATCGTTCGATAGTTGGTTTACAGGCTCTGTCATGCCGTTTGGAAGCTTTTTAGCAATAGGCACGGCTCTAAAACCTTTAAAAAGTATTTTACAGTCTGTTCCGTACATATATTGCATTCTGTAATTACTGTCTGTTATTTATATAAACATTACGTACAGCTATCAGAATTCTGAGGCTATTGAAGCATAGCGTTAAACACCGAAATAGCGCTACTAAAATAAATAAAATCTCAGAACGTTTCTACTATTGAAATGTAATCTAAAACGTTCCAGATCTTTTGATAGTTGGTTTACAGGCTCTGTCATGTCGTTTGAAAGCTTTTTAGCATTAGGCACGGCCTCTTAAACCTTTAAAAGTATTTTACAGTCTGTTCCGTACAATATATAGCATTCTGTAATTACTGTCTGTTATTTATATAACATTACGTACAGCTATCAGAATTCTGAGGCTATTGAAGCATAGCGTTTAAACACCGAAATAGCGCTACTAAAATAAATAAAATCTCAGAACGTTTCTACTATTGAAATGTAATCTAAAACGTTCAGATCGTTCGATAGTTGGTTTACAGGCTCTGTCATGCCGTTTGGAAGCTTTTTAGCAATAGGCACGGCTCTAAAACCTTTAAAAAGTATTTTACAGTCTGTTCCGTACAATATATAGCATTCTGTAATTACTGTCTGTTATTTATATAACATTACGTACAGCTATCAGAATTCTGAGGGCTATTGAAGCATAGCGTTTAAACACCGAAATAGCGCTACTAAAATAAATAAAATCTCAGAACGTTTCTACTATTGCAATGTAATCTAAACGTTCCAGATCGTTCGATAGTTGGTTTACAGGCTCTGTCATGCCGTTTGGAAGCTTTTTAGCAATAGGCACGGCTCTAAAACCTTTAAAAAGTATTTTACAGTCTGTTCCGTACAATATATAGCATTCTGTAATTACTGTCTGTTATTTATATAACATTACGTACAGCTATCAGAATTCTGAGGCTATTGAAGCATAGCGTTTAAAACACCGAAATAGCGCTACTAAAATAAATAAAATCTCAGAACGTTTCTACTATTGAAATGTAATCTAAAACGTTCCAGAATCGTTCGATAGTTGGTTTACAGGCTCTGTCATGCCGTTTGGAAGCTTTTTAGCAATAGGCACGGCTCTAAAACCTTTAAAAGTATTTTACAGTCTGTTCCGTACAATATATAGCATTCTGTAATTACTGTCTGTTATTTATATAACATTACGTACAGCTATCAGAATTCTGAGGCTATTGAAGCATAGCGTTTAAACACCGAAATAGCGCTACTAAATAAATAAAATCTCAGAACGTTTCTACTATTGAAATGTAATCTAAAACGTTCCAGATCGTTCGATAGTTGGTTTACAGGCTCTGTCATGCCGTTTGGAAGCTTTTTAGCAATAGGCACGGCTCTAAAACCTTTAAAAAGTATTTTACAGTCTGGTCCGTACAATATATAGCATTCTGTAATTACTGTCTGTTATTTATATAACATTACGTACAGCTATCAGAATTCTGAGGCTATTGAAGCATAGCGTTTAAACACCGAAATAGCGCTACTAAAATAAATAAAATCTCAGAACGTTTCTACTATTGAAATGTAATCTAAAACGTTCCAGATCGTTCGATAGTTGGTTTACAGGCTCTGTCATGCCCGTTTGGAAGCTTTTTAGCAAATAGGCACGGCTCTAAAACCTTTAAAAAGTATTTTACAGTCTGTTCCGTACAATATATAGCATTCTGTAATTACTGTCTGTTATTTATATAACATTACGTACAGCTATCAGAATTCTGAGGCTATTGAAGCATAGCGTTTAAACACCGAAATAGCGCTACTAAAATAAAAAAAATCTCAGAACGTTTCTACTATTGAAATGTAATCTAAAACGTTCCAGATCGTTCGATAGTTGGTTTACAGGCTCTGTCATGCCGTTTGGAAGCTTTTTAGCAATAGGCACGGCTCTAAAACCTTTAAAAAGTATTTTACAGTCTGTTCCGTACAATATATAGCATTCTGTAATTACTGTCTGTTATTTATATAACATTACGTACAGCTATCAGAATTCTGAGGCTATTGAAGCATAGCGTTTAAACACCGAAATAGCGCTACTAAAATAAATAAAATCTCAGAACGTTTCTACTATTGAAATGTAATCTAAAACGTTCCAGATCGTTTGATAGTTGGTTTACAGGCTCTGTCATGCCGTTTGAAAGCTTTTTAGCATAGGCACGCTTTAAACCTTTAAAAAGTATTTTACAGTCTGTTCCGTACAATATATAGCATTCTGTAATTACTGTCTGTTATTTATATAACATTACGTACAGCTATCAGAATTCTGAGGCTATTGAAGCATAGCGTTTAACACCGAAATAGCGCTACTAAAATAAATAAAATCTCAGAACGTTTCTACTATTGAAATGTAATCTAAAACGTTCCAGATCGTTCGATAGTTGGTTACAGGCTCTGTCATGCCGTTTGGAAGCTTTTTAGCAATAGGCACGGCTCTAAAACCTTTAAAAAGTATTTTACAGTCTGTTCCGTACAATATATAGCATTCTGTAATTACTGTCTGTTATTTATATAACATTACGTACTGTATCAGAATTCTGAGGCTATTGAAGCATAGCGTTTAAACACCGGAAATAGCGCTACTAAAATAAATAAAATCTCAGAACGTTTCTACTATTGAAATGTAATCTAAAACGTTCCAGATCGTTCGATAGTTGGTTTACAGGCTCTGTCATGCCGTTTGGAAGCTTTTTAGCAATAGGCACGGCTCTAAAACCTTTAAAAAGTATTTTACAGTCTGTTCCGTACAATATATAGCATTCTGTAATTACTGTCTGTTATTTATATAACATTACGTACAGCTAGCAGAATTCTGAGGCTATTGAAGCATAGCGTTTAAACACCGAAATAGCGCTACTAAAATAAAAAAAATCTCAGAACGTTTCTACTATTGAAATGTAATCTAAAACGTTCCAGATCGTTCGATAGTTGGTTTACAGGCTCTGTCATGCCGTTTGGAAGCTTTTTAGCAATAGGCACGGCTCTAAAACCTTTAAAAAATATTTTACAGTCTGTTCCGTACAATATATAGCATTCTGTAATTACTGTCTGTTATTTATATAACATTACGTACAGCTATCAGAATTCTGAGGCTATTGAAGCATAGCGTTTAAACACCGAAATAGCGCTACTAAAATAAAAAAAATCTCAGAACGTTTCTACTATTGAAATGTAATCTAAAACGTTCCAGATCGTTCGATAGTTGGTTTACAGGCTCTGTCATGCCGTTTGGAAGCTTTTTAGCAATAGGCACGGCTCTAAAACCTTAAAAAGTATTTTACAGTCTGTTCCGTACAATATATAGCATTCTGTAATTACTGTCTGTTATTTATATAACATTACGTACGAGCTATCAGAATTCTGAGGCTATTGAAGCATAGCGTTTAAACACCGAAATAGCGCTACTAAAATAAATAAAATCTCAGAACGTTTCTACTATTGAAATGTAATCTAAAACGTTCCAGATCGTTTGATAGTTGGTTTACAGGCTCTGTCATGCCGTTTGAAAGCTTTTAGCAATAGGCACGGCTTAAAACCTTTAAAAAGTATTTTACAGTCTGTTCCGTACAATATATAGCATTCTGTAATTACTGTCTGTTATTTATATAACATTACGTACAGCTATCAGAATTCTGAGACTATTGAAGCATAGCGTTTAAACACCGAAATAGCGCTACTAAAATAAATAAAATCTCAGAACGTTTCTACTATTGAAATGTAATCTAAAACGTTCCAGATCGTTCGATAGTTGGTTTACAGGCTCTGTCATGCCGTTTGGAAGCTTTTTAGCAATAGGCACGGCTCTAAAACCTTTAAAAGTATTTTACAGTCTGTTCCGTACAATATATAGCATTCTGTAATTACTGTCTGTTATTTATATAACATTACGTACTGGTATCAGAATTCTGAGGCTATTGAAGCATAGCGTTTAGACACCGAAATAGCGCTACTAAAATAAATAAAATCTCAGAACGTTTCTACTATTGAAATGTAATCTAAAACGGTTCCAGATCGTTCGATAGTTGGTTTACAGGCTCTGTCATGCCGTTGAAGCTTTTTAGCAATAGGCACGGCTCTAAAACCTTTAAAAAGTATTTTACAGTCTGTTCCGTACAATATATAGCATTCTGTAATTACTGTCTGTTATTTATATAACATTACGTACTGGTATCAGAATTCTGAGGCTATTGAAGCATAGCGTTTAAACACCGAAATAGCGCTACTAAAATAAATAAATCTCAGAACGTTTCTACTATTGAAATGTAATCTAAAACGTTCCAGATCGTTCGATAGTTGGTTTACAGGCTCTGTCATGCCGTTTGGAAGCTTTTTAGCAATAGGGCACGGCTCTAAAACTTAAAAAGTATTTTACAGTCTGTTCCGTACAATATATAGCATTCTGTAATTACTGTCTGTTATTTATATAACATTACGTACTGGTATCAGAATTCTGAGGCTATGAAGCATAGCGTTTAAACACCGAAATAGCGCTACTAAAATAAATAAAATCTCAGAACGTTTCTACTATTGAAATGTAATCTAAAACGTTCCAGATCGTTCGATAGTTGGTTTACAGGCTCTGTCATGCCGTTTGGAAGCTTTTTAGCAATAGGCACGGCTCTAAAACCTTTAAAATGTATTTTACAGTCTGTTCCGTACAATATATAGCATTCTGTAATTACTGTCTGTTATTTATATAACATTACGTACAGCTATCAGAATTCTGAGGCTATTGAAGCATAGCGTTTTAAACACCGAAATAGCGCTACTAAAATAAATAAAATCTCAGAACGTTTCTACTATTGAAATGTAATCTAAAACGTTCCAGATCGTTCGATAGTTGGTTTACAGGCTCTGTCATGCCGTTTGGAAGCTTTTTAGCAATAGGCACGGCTCTAAAACCTTTAAAAAGTATTTTACAGTCTGTTCCGTACAATATATAGCATTCTGTAATTACTGTCTGTTATTTATATAACATTACGTACAGCTATCAGAATTCTGAGGCTATTGAAGCATAGCGTTTAAACACCGAAATAGCGCTACTAAAATAAATAAAATCTCAGAACGTTTCTACTATTGAAATGTAATCTAAAACGTTCCAGATCGTTTGATAGTTGGTTTACAGGCTCTGTCATGCCGTTTGAAAGCTTTTAGCAATAGGCACGGCTTTAAAACCTTTAAAAAGTATTTTACAGTCTGTTCCGTACAATATATAGCATTCTGTAATTACTGTCTGTTATTTATATAACATTACGTACAGCTATCAGAATTCTGAGGCTATTGAAGCATAGCGTTTAAACACCGAAATAGCGCTACTAAAATAAATAACTCTCAGAACGTTTCTACTATTGAAATGTAATCTAAAACGTTCCAGATCGTTCGATAGTTGGTTTACAGGCTCTGTCATGCCGTTTGGAAGCTTTTTAGCAATAGGCACGGCTCTAAAACCTTTAAAAAGTATTTTACAGTCTGTTCCGTACAATATATAGCATTCTGTAATTACTGTCTGTTATTTATATAACATTACGTACTGGTATCAGAATTCTGAGGCTATTGAAGCATAGCGTTTAAACACCGAAATAGCGCTACTAAATAAATAAAATCTCAGAACGTTTCTACTATTGAAATGTAATCTAAAACGTTCCAGATCGTTCGATAGTTGGTTTACAGGCTCTGTCATGCCGTTTGGAAGCTTTTTAGCAATAGGCACGGCTCTAAAACCTTTAAAAAGTATTTTACAGTCTGTTCCGTACAATATATAGCATTCTGTAATTACTTGTCTGTTATTTATATAACATTACGTACAGCTATCAGAATTCTGAGGCTATTGAAGCATAGCGTTTAAACACCGAAATAGCGCTACTAAAATAAAAAAAATCTCAGAACGTTTCTACTATTGAAATGTAATCTAAAACGTTCCAGATCGTTCGATAGTTGGTTTACAGGCTCTGTCATGCCGTTTGGAAGCTTTTTAGCAATAGGCACGGCTCTAAAACCTTTAAAAAGTATTTTACAGTCTGTTCCGTACAATATATAGCATTCTGTAATTACTGTCTGTTATTTATATAACATTACGTACAGCTATCAGAATTCTGAGGCTATTGAAGCATAGCGTTTAAACACCGAAATAGCGCTACTAAAATAAATAAAATCTCAGAACGTTTCTACTATTGAAATGTAATCTAAAACGTTCCAGATCGTTTGATAGTTGGTTTACAGGCTCTGTCATGCCGTTTGAAAGCTTTTTAGCAATAGGCACGGCTTTAAAACCTTTAAAAAGTATTTTACAGTCTGTTCCGTACAATATATAGCATTCTGTAATTACTGTCTGTTATTTATATAACATTACGTACAGCTATCAGAATTCTGAGGCTATTGAAGCATAGCGTTTAAACACCGAAATAGCGCTACTAAAATAAATAAAATCTCAGAACGTTTCTACTATTGAAATGTAATCTAAAACGTTCCAGATCGTTCGATAGTTGGTTTACAGGCTCTGTCATGCCGTTTGGAAGCTTTTTAGCAATAGGCACGGCTCTAAAACCTTTAAAAAGTATTTTACAGTCTGTTCCGTACAATATATAGCATTCTGTAATTACTGTCTGTTATTTATATAACATTACGTACTGCTATCAGAATTCTGAGGCTATTGAAGCATAGCGTTTAAACACCGAAATAGCGCTACTAAAATAAATAAAATCTCAGAACGTTTCTACTATTGAAATGTAATCTAAAACGTTCCAGATCGTTCGATAGTTGGTTTACAGGCTCTGTCATGCCGTTTGGAAGCTTTTTAGCAATAGGCACGGCTCTAAAACCTTTAAAAAGTATTTTACAGTCTGTTCCGTACAATATATAGCATTCTGTAATTACTGTCTGTTATTTATATAACATTACGTACAGCTAGCAGAATTCTGAGGCTATTGAAGCATAGCGTTTAAACACCGAAATAGCGCTACTAAAATAAAAAAATCTCAGAACGTTTCTACTATTGAAATGTAATCTAAAACGTTCCAGATCGTTCGATAGTTGGTTTACAGGCTCTGTCATGCCGTTTGGAAGCTTTTTAGCAATAGGCACGGCTCTAAACCTTTAAAAAGTATTTTACAGTCTGTTCCGTACAATATATAGCATTCTGTAATTACTGTCTGTTATTTATATAACATTACGTACAGCTATCAGAATTCTGAGGCTATTGAAGCATAGCGTTTAAACACCGAAATAGCGCTACTAAAATAAAAAAAATCTCAGAACGTTTCTACTATTGAAATGTAATCTAAAACGTTCCAGATCGTTCGATAGTTGGTTTACAGGCTCTGTCATGCCGTTTGAAGCTTTTTAGCAATAGGCACGGCTCTAAAACCTTTAAAAGTATTTTACAGTCTGTTCCGTACAATATATAGCATTCTGTAATTACTGTCTGTTATTTATATAACATTACGTACAGCTATCAGAATTCTGAGGCTATTGAAGCATAGCGTTTAAACACCGAAATAGCGCTACTAAAATAAATAAAATCTCAGAACGTTTCTACTATTGAAATGTAATCTAAAACGTTCCAGATCGTTCGATAGTTGTTTACAGGCTCTGTCATGCCGTTTGGAAGCTTTTTAGCAATAGGCACGGCTCTAAAACCTTTAAAAAGTATTTTACAGTCTGTTCCGTACAATATATAGCATTCTGTAATTACTGTCTGTTATTTATATAACATTACGTACAGCTATCAGAATTCTGAGGCTATTGAAGCATAGCGTTTAAACACCGAAATAGCGCTACTAAAATAAATAAAATCTCAGAACGTTTCTACTATTGAAATGTAATCTAAACGTTCCAGATCGTTCGATAGTTGGTTTACAGGCTCTGTCATGCCGTTTGGAAGCTTTTTAGCAATAGGCACGGCTCTAAAACCTTTAAAAAGTATTTTACAGTCTGTTCCGTACAATATATAGCATTCTGTAATTACTGTCTGTTATTTATATAACATTACGTACTGGTATCAGAATTCTGAGGCTATTGAAGCATAGCGTTTAAACACCGAAATAGCGCTACTAAAATAAATAAAATCTCAGAACGTTTCTACTATTGAAATGTAATCTAAAACGTTCCAGATCGTTCGATAGTTGGTTTACAGGCTCTGTCATGCCGTTTGGAAGCTTTTTAGCAATAGGCACGGCTCTAAAACCTTTAAAAGTATTTACAGTCTGTTCCGTACAATATATAGCATTCTGTAATTACTGTCTGTTATTTATATAACATTACGTACTGGTATCAGAATTCTGAGGCTATTGAAGCATAGCGTTTAAACACCGAAATAGCGCTACTAAAATAAATAAAATCTCAGAACGTTTCTACTATTGAAATGTAATCTAAAACGTTCCAGATCGTTCGATAGTTGTTTACAGGCTCTGTCATGCCGTTTGGAAGCTTTTTAGCAATAGGCACGGCTCTAAAACCTTTAAAAAGTATTTTACAGTCTGTTCCGTACAATATATAGCATTCTGTAATTACTGTCTGTTATTTATATAACATTACGTACTGCTATCAGAATTCTGAGGCTATTGAAGCATAGCGTTTTAAACACCGAAATAGCGCTACTAAAATAAATAAATCTCAGAACGTTTCTACTATTGAAATGTAATCTAAAACGTTCCAGATCGTTCGATAGTTGGTTTACAGGCTCTGTCATGCCGTTTGGAAGCTTTTTAGCAATAGGCACGGCTCTAAAACCTTTAAAATGTATTTTACAGTCTGTTCCGTACAATATATAGCATTCTGTAATTACTGTCTGTTATTTATATAACATTACGTACAGCTATCAGATTCTGAGGCTATTGAAGCATAGCGTTTTAAACACCGAAATAGCGCTACTAAAATAAATAAAATCTCAGAACGTTTCTACTATTGAAATGTAATCTAAAACGTTCCAGATCGTTCGATAGTTGGTTTACAGGCTCTGTCATGCCGTTTGGAAGCTTTTTAGCAATAGGCACGGCTCTAAAACCTTTAAAAGTATTTTACAGTCTGTTCCGTACAATATTAGCATTCTGTAATTACTGTCTGTTATTTATATAACATTACGTACAGCTATCAGAATTCTCGAGGCTATTGAAGCATAGCGTTTAAACACCGAAATAGCGCTACTAAAATAAATAAAATCTCAGAACGTTTCTACTATTGAAATGTAATCTAAACGTTCCAGATCGTTCGATAGTTGGTTTACAGGCTCTGTCATGCCGTTTGAAGCTTTTTAGCAATAGGCACGGCTCTAAAACCTTTAAAAAGTATTTTACAGTCTGTTCCGTACAATATATAGCATTCTGTAATTACTGTCTGTTATTTATATAACATTACGTACAGCTATCAGAATTCTGAGGCTATTGAAGCATAGCGTTAAACACCGAAATAGCGCTACTAAAATAAATAAAATCTCAGAACGTTTCTACTATTGAAATGTAATCTAAAACGTTCCAGATCGTTCGATAGTTGGTTTACAGGCTCTGTCATGCCGTTTGGAAGCTTTTTAGCAATAGGCACGGCTCTAAAACCTTTAAAAAGTATTTTACAGTCTGTTCCGTACAATATATAGCATTCTGTAATTACTGTCTGTTATTTATATAACATTACGTACAGCTATCAGAATTCTGAGGCTATTGAAGCATAGCGTTTAAACACCGAAATAGCGCTACTAAATAAATAAAATCTCAGAACGTTTCTACTATTGAAATGTAATCTAAAACGTCCAGATCGTTCGATAGTTGGTTTACAGGCTCTGTCATGCCGTTTGGAAGCTTTTTAGCAATAGGCACGGCTCTAAAACCTTTAAAAAGTATTTTACAGTCTGTTCCGTACAATATATAGCATTCTGTAATTACTGTCTGTTATTTATATAACATTACGTACAGCTATCAGAATTCTGAGGCTATTGAAGCATAGCGTTTAAACACCGAAATAGCGCTACTAAAATAAAAAAAATCTCAGAACGTTTCTACTATTGAAATGTAATCTAAAACGTTCCAGATCGTTCGATAGTTGGTTTACAGGCTCTGTCATGCCGTTTGGAAGCTTTTTAGCAATAGGCACGGCTCTAAAACCTTTAAAAAGTATTTTACAGTCTGTTCCGTACAATATATAGCATTCTGTAATTACTGTCTGTTATTTATATAACATTACGTACAGCTATCAGAATTCTGAGGCTATTGAAGCATAGCGTTTAAACACCGAAATAGCGCTACTAAAATAAATAAAATCTCAGAACGTTTCTACTATTGAAATGTAATCTAAAACGTTCCAGATCGTTCGATAGTTGGTTTACAGGCTCTGTCATGCCGTTTGGAAGCTTTTTAGCAATAGGCACGGCTCTAAAACCTTTAAAAAGTATTTTACAGTCTGTTCCGTACAATATATAGCATTCTGTAATTACTGTCTGTTATTTATATAACATTACGTACAGCTATCAGAATTCTGAGGCTATTGAAGCATAGCGTTTAAACACCGAAATAGCGCTACTAAAATAAATAAAATCTCAGAACGTTTCTACTATTGAATGTAATCTAAAACGTTCCAGATCGTTGGATAGTTGGTTTACAGGCTCTGTCATGCCGTTTGAAAGCTTTTTAGCAATAGGCACGGCTTAAAACCTTTAAAAAGTATTTTACAGTCTGTTCCGTACAATATATAGCATTCTGTAATTACTGTCTGTTATTTATATAACATTACGTACAGCTATCAGAATTCTGAGGCTATTGAAGCATAGCGTTTAAACACCGAAATAGCGCTACTAAAATAAATAAAATCTCAGAACGTTTCTACTATTGAAATGTAATCTAAAACGTTCCAGATCGTTCGATAGTTGGTTTACAGGCTCTGTCATGCCGTTTGGAAGCTTTTTAGCAATAGGCACGGCTCTAAAACCTTTAAAAAGTATTTTACAGTCTGTTCCGTACAATATATAGCATTCTGTAATTACTGTCTGTTATTTATATAACATTACGTACAGCTATCAGAATTCTGAGGCTATTGAAGCATAGCGTTTAAACACCGAAATAGCGCTACTAAAATAAATAAAATCTCAGAACGTTTCTACTATTGAAATGTAATCTAAAACGTTCCAGATCGTCGATAGTTGGTTTACAGGCTCTGTCATGCCGTTTGGAAGCTTTTTAGCAATAGGCACGGCTCTAAAACCTTAAAAAGTATTTTACAGTCTGTTCCGTATTACAATATATAGCATTCTGTAATTACTGTCTGTTATTTATATAACATTACGTACAGCTATCAGATTCTGAGGCTATTGAAGCATAGCGTTTAAACACCGAAATAGCGCTACTAAAATAAAAAAAATCTCAGACGTTTCTACTATTGAATGTAATCTAAAACGTTCCAGATCGTTCGATAGTTGGTTTACAGGCTCTGTCATGCCGTTTGGAAGCTTTTTAGCAATAGGCACGGCTCTAAAACCTTTAAAAAGTATTTTACAGTCTGTTCCGTACAATATATAGGCATTCTGTAATTACTGTCTGTTATTTATATAACATTACGTACAGCTATCAGAATTCTGAGGCTATTGAAGCATAGCGTTTAAACACCGAAATAGCGCTACTAAAATAAATAAAATCTCAGAACGTTTCTACTATTGAAATGTAATCTAAAACGTTCCAGATCGTTCGATAGTTGGTTTACAGGCTCTGTCATGCCGTTTGGAAGCTTTTTAGCAATAGGCACGGCTCTAAAACCTTTAAAAAGTATTTTACAGTCTGTTCCGTACAATATATAGCATTCTGTAATTACTGTCTGTTATTTATATAACAATACGTACAGCTATCAGAATTCTGAGGCTATTGAAGCATAGCGTTTAAACCCGAATAGCGCTACTAAAATAAATAAAAATCTCAGAACGTTTCTACTATTGAAATGTAATCTAAAACGTTCCAGATCGTTCGATAGTTGGTTTACAGGCTCTGTCATGCCGTTTGGAAGCTTTTTAGCAATAGGCACGGCTCTAAAACCTTTAAAAAGTATTTTACAGTCTGTTCCGTACAATATATAGCATTCTGTAATTACTGTCTGTTATTTATATAACATTACGTACAGCTATCAGAATTCCTGAGGCTATTGAAGCATAGCGTTTAAACACCGAAATAGCGCTACTAAAATAAATAAAATCTCAGAACGTTTCTACTATTGAAATGTAATCTAAAACGTTCCAGATCGTTCGATAGTTGGTTTACAGGCTCTGTCATGCCGTTTGGAAGCTTTTTAGCAATAGGGCACGGCTCTAAACCTTTAAAAGTATTTTACAGTCTGTTCCGTACAATATATAGCATTCTGTAATTACTGTCTGTTATTTATATAACATTACGTACAGCTATCAGAATTCTGAGGCTATTGAAGCATAGCGTTTAAACACCGAAATAGCGCTACTAAAATAAATAAAATCTCAAACGTTTCTACTATTGAAATGTAATCTAAAACGTTCCAGATCGTTCGATAGTTGGTTTACAGGCTCTGTCATGCCGTTTGGAAGCTTTTTAGCAATAGGCACGGCTCTAAAACCTTTAAAAAGTATTTTACAGTCTGTTCCGTACAATATATAGCATTCTGTAATTACTGTCTGTTTATTTATATAACATTACGTACAGCTATCAGAATTCTGAGGCTATTGAAGCATAGCGTTTAAACACCGAAATAGCGCTACTAAAATAAATAAAATCTCAGAACGTTTCTACTATTGAAAATGTAATCTAAAACGTTCCAGATCGTTCGATAGTTGGTTTACAGGCTCTGTCATGCCGTTTGGAAGCTTTTTTAGCAATAGGCACGGCTCTAAAACCTTTAAAAAGTATTTTACAGTCTGTTCCGTTACAATATATAGCATTCTGTAATTACTGTCTGTTATTTATATAACATTACGTACAGCTAGCAGAATTCTGAGGCTATTGAAGCATAGCGTTTAAACACCCAAATAGCGCTACTAAAATAAATAAAATCTCAGAACGTTTCTACTATTGAAATGTAATCTAAAACGTTTCCAGATCGTTCGATAGTTGGTTAACAGGCTCTGTCATGCCGTTTGGAAGCTTTTTAAGCAATAGACACGGCTCTAAAACCTTTAAAAATAATTTTACAGTCTGTTTCCGTACAATATTTAGCATTCTGTAATTACTGTTTGTTATTTTATATAACATTACGTACAGCTATCAGAATTTTGAGGCTATTGAAACATAGCGTTTAAACACCGAAATAGCGCTACTAAAATAAATAAAAATCTCAGAACGTTTCTACTATTGAAATGTTATCTAAAACGTTCCAGATCGTTCGATAGTTGGTTTACAGGTTCTGTCATGCCGTTTGGAAGCTTTTTAGCAATAGGCACGGCTCTAAAACCGTTTAAAATTATTTTACAGTCACTTCCGTACAATATTTAGGCATTCTGTAATTACTGTCTGTTATTTATATAACAGTACGTACAGTTAGCAGAATTCGGAGGCTATTGAAGCATAGCGTTTAAACACCGAAATAGCGCTACTAAAATAAATAAAATCTCAGAACGTTTCTACTATTGAAACGTTATCTAAAACGTTCCAGATCGTTCGATAGTTGGTTTACAGGCTCTGTCATGCCGTTTGGAAGCTTTTTAGCAATAGGCACGGCTCTAAAACCTTTAAAAATTATTTTACAGTCTGTTCCGTAGAATATTTAGGCATTCTGTAATTACTGTCTGTTATTTATATAACATTAAGTACAGCTAGCAGAATTCGGACGCTATTGAAGCATGGCGTTTCAACACCGAAATAGCGCTACTAAAATAAACAAAATCTCAGAACGTTTCCACTATTGAAATGTTATCTAAAACGTTCCAGATCGTTCGATAGTTGGTTTACAGGCTCTGTCATGCCGTTTGGAAGCTTTTTAGCAATAGGCGCGTCTCTAAAAACATTTAAAAAATTATTTTAAATAATTTAAATAATAGCTATCCCCCTTTTATAAAAATATTTGCTTAATAAAACTTAATTTTAGCAATGTATTCGTTATATTTTTAATATAAAATAAACATCAGATAGATTTCTGTAGAAGCTTATATCTAACTGTGGGTAGATGGCGCTGCAGTTACAAACGCTATTCGATTTGCCAACATTTGCACATTGTTTTTATTATTGTTGACAGCTCTGTCAATTTCAAAATAGTAAGCTGTATGAGAGCTATGTTGAAAAAATTATTGCAGGATATTGTTGTAGGATGAAAAATAATGTGTAAACCATGGACGGTAAAGTGATTTTCCAGGCTTCAAGAAGTGTCCAGGCTCGCTAAAGCTCGCCTGTCCATTCTGCTTTCAGCCTGGAAAATAATCACTTTACCGCCTAGGTTTACAATATACTATTTTTTTGTAAGAGGTACAAGTTTTGGAAAAATCACAAAATTTAATTTTTTAAAAAAAATTCTCAAAGTTCAAACATTAATAATGGAAATAATTTTTAAACCCTATTCTACTTTATACAAGGTGTATCTAATCGGTCGTATACAAACTGCACTACGACATTCAACGCTTAAAAATAAAAACAAAAACATATGAACTATTTTGCATTTATTTTTACGGAGTATTATTCAAAATACCGGGTGTCCATTCTCAAAGTCGAATATAGGGAATTAACATTAGTGCATTCACTCGCCCTTCATTGAAATAATTAATTTTTCTGTAGATAATTTTAACAAACCTTGACAGAAAAATACCTGACAAATAATTAACAATTTTTTTTGACACATGCTATCGAACTTGAAAAGCAAGGCATGGCATATTTAAAAATTCTCAAGTTTTTATTTAATATTTTAAAATAAAAATCGCATCTTGAATATTATTATTGGTAGAATTTGATGCGTAATAATTTTGGTCTTTCCATTGATACCATTACCTTTCCTGTAGGTTGAATTGGCGAGTAGGAATCGGCAAAAACGTTCAATACAATGTTAATCGCCTATGTTCGACTTTGAGAACGGACACCCGGTATAAGCAATTTAAGATTCGTAAAATTGGCAAGATTACAGATTGCAGATGTCCCTTTGCGCTGTTGTTGCCCACATGTTTTATTTCTGTTGAAAATAGAAAAAAAGAAATACAATAAAAACGCCAATTGGTTAAATGATTTAAAACGATTCGCACTTTAATTTTATCAATACTGCTCAGACAAAATACTGTTCTTTTTGTAAATTTTTGCTATGCTGTTGTTAAAAATGTAATTATAACAAGTGTTAATTCTCAGCTTTAAATAGCTTTTACTAGAAAAATACAGGACATAGAAAACAATCTGTAAATGGCTTTATTCAGAACGTTGCAACACGAAAACAATTTTAAAAATGAAAGGAAACGAGAGGTGAAAAATAGCTTAACGTCGCTAATAATACTGGAACAATAAAAGGAAACAGTTGGTAATAGGAATCACATCATTTAATAAAAAGAACGTTACCGGCGGTGGAATTCGAATTTCTGCGCCAACAAATGCGGTTTGAACGATTGACATTAGCCCACTCGTTTGTCCACACGCATCCATGCAGAACCCCTAGCATCTGAGCGTTGCGGCTATAATAAACACAACACACTTATTCCTTGCCCTTTTTTATCTCTTTTACAACATTTACCATGTATCTGTTGGGTTCCATTTTTGTAAAAGGGTTAAAGCCAAATTATGTGAAAATTATTACTGTACTCTGTTTCTTAGTTTAAAGCAAAAATAAACAAAACTTTTTTTATGGTGCTCACCCTATATATATGTTGGGTGCAAAATATGCCCTTTTCATCAAGATAAAAACCTGAGCTATGTGCAAAATATTATTTTGATTTACATTTAAGTAATAGTTGTTGAGTTAAAGCAAAAATAGACAGAATTTTATTTTAATAAGGTGATGGCGCAGTATATATTTCACCGAAATTTTCTTGGTTTCATGCCAGGAAGGCATATAATCCACATACAACATATCGTCTTCGTCCAATAAATAGTTTTTGAGTTATACCGGCTGCTTTTCGTCATCTAGGGACCCTGAAGCGTGAAGATCTGAGAAAATTTCGGAAGGTGATTTTTTAGGAGTACCTACAATACTTCCTTCGCCATTTAGACAAGGGAAATAACTAGGGCTAAACATATATTAAAGTTCCTAATAATACTGAAACAATAAAAGAAAACACTTCGTAATGCGAATTATTTTCAAATAAAAAGTACATTACGAATGCAATTTCAATGCCCGATCGTTCGTCGCATGCGGCACGCCAAACCCTTTCGAATCTCTGCGATGTAGCTGCATTAAACACAATGCACTTATTAGTTGCCTCTTTTTGTTTCTTTTACAACATTCACCCCTGTATCTGTTAGGTCCCATTTTCATCAAAGGCATAACTTGAGCTACGAGCAAATTATTACTTTTATCTATTTTCAGAAAAAAATAAATAAAATTTTATTTTTTAAGGTGCGCACCCTGTATATGTAAGGTCCAAAATTTGCTGTTTTTCGTTAAGAGTAAAAATCTGAGCTATGTGCAAACTATTACTTTTATTTAATAGGCAGAATTATATTTTACTTGTTTCAGTATTATTAGGAACGTGAACAAATTTTTACTTCTAATTATCTTTTATTTTAAAATTGTTTAGTGGCACAACGTCCAAGTGCTAGTAAAGTTCTAAGTAGTAAAGCCCTTTGCAGATTTTTTAGATTAACGTTAACTTTTGAACTCGGCGTTTGGCTTCTATAGACTAACTAGGGAAAGTTATAAATAGCAATGATTATTTACTTTTCATAGGGGCGGAAACATTTTTCCTAAGCATACTAGCTTGCGATTGCCACATGCCGAGCAAAGCTTAATAAATTTTACAAATACAAGATACTGTTAAATTTGCACTTTATTATAAAAATTATATAATCGGTCAATATTTAACGAAATACTATTAGATACAGGCTTTATTTCAACATCACAGAAAAAAACTCAACATAAACGTAATAGAAAAGTAATAGAAATTGCAAAAACCTAAATAGATTTTACTTCGAGAGTAATAGCGTAATAGATGCCGGTATAAAGTAATAAGTCTATTACTATAGTAATAGAGTTAACAACACTGCTGAAGACTTTTAAATGTAGAAGACCCATATAGTCCATCCTTTTTCAACATGCAAGAGTGTAAATAGGAATTTAGTTAAAACCAAATTTTTAAGTTGGTTACAAAAGAAGTTGGGCCAACGTAACATAGATCTAAAATTTCCACTTATTTTCAAAAATTTGTCATAAAACTTACGAAGCGACAGTGAATTGCTTACATTACTTGTTTCTTTTGGCTTTTTTTGCATTTTGAAAGCATATTTTACAAAATCTTGTTAACTTTTGCAGTGTTCAAAACAGCTGTCAAAAGTGACATTAATGATATTTTTAAGGTTGGGTTAGTACACTGTAAAAAAATATTAGAAGTCACAGCCTGCTCTCAGTCATGTTGAAAAAAGATAGACTGTATTTAGAAATAAAAAACATCAAAATACAGGGTGTTATGGAAATGAGTACAAATATTTTAACCCGTAATAGAAACTGAGTTAAAATTCAAAACAGTTTTACTCTAAAAATGCATACCCCGCCTATGTAATAATATTTAAATGCACAAAACACAACAAAACATTTCTTTGATATGCAAACCAACAAAAACTGCATAAGTACTGATAAAAACCTTTAGTTCATATCTGGTCACCAACGTCCCCTTATCAATTGAGGTAGGTAAGTTATTGACGGGCATGTTTTTTTGTGCAAGAACTTTGCAGTTTTAATATAACCTTGTGTCGTTCACCTTTAACTTGTCAAATTTAGAAGAGATGAATGATTTGACTAAATATGCGATTAAATGAAAAAACAATAAATAAAAAAGTTTGTTTATTTTGGTGAGCTTTATCACTGGTTAAAATATTTGCACTCATTTCCATAACACCCTGTATACAGACACACAGACTGTACAGAGTAAAACAAGATTTCCTTGATATTGACACCCACCATGGCAATGCTTACTTTTTGAAACAAAATTTGTTTACTTCAAAACATAATCTTGACAAGCAATGCTGCTTGGTAAGAGGCGTTAATTAGGCGCATCATGTGGTTTTCAACAATAGCACTCTCACGAGCGACCCTGGTGAGTGCAAGCGAGGGTGTAGAATTTCCACCCACCATGGTGTGATGCCAGAACTGTGACACGGACTTCCCTACATGGTATGGGTCCATGCGTCACCAGTGCGAGTTTAATGCAGACAAGGTGGTAAACAACTGCAATATAGGATACAGAAACTAACTAACATAAAAGATAGTCGGTTATATGTATAAAAAACCATCAGGTGTAAAAATTATTTTGGAAACCTTCAAGTTACGACAACTCTTATATACCATCCTCTTTTTACAAACTTAAGTTCCCTAATATTTACGCATGCTAGAAAGAGATGTTCTGCAAGTACTGATGCAGCCATAAGTTTATAGCATCTAGAGTGGCTTGCTGGACTTATGAAAATCTCTGGGACAAGCTGGGTATTTTGCCCCTTTCTTAGTTAATGGCCAAAAACCAGCTCCACTATTTGTATCGCAGACGTTTTTTTTGAGACTAAGGGTATGTGCGTTGGCCGCTTGGATAGGGATATTTTGATATTCATTACTAATACCATCGGGAATATGAATATCACAAAAGAAAAACTTTATTTTTTTTCAATCAACATTTTTCGTGCTAATGTTACTAGATTAATTAACTTGTTACTTAAAATTGTAAGGTATTTGGTCTTCGAAGAAGGTATTCAAATAGTTTATTTTGAAAAATTTATTCGTATCTTTGCATGTGATAAGTAAAATTACCTGTAATCTATATCCAGTACGTACTCAAATACTCCTCACCTATAAAAAGTCAAAGCAAACCATTTGCCTCTGTCATTTAATTCAAATTCTAAATATAACAAAATAAACATTGATAAGGAAATACAGTGTGTCATTTCAGTACAACTATAAAAGATAAACATGCATATATTAAAAAAGGAAGTCTGTTTTTAACAAGATACTAGAACTCGTGGCCAGCCTACGTCTGGCCCCTGCCAGCGTAAAGAAACGGTTAACAATAAAAGTGCTTGCTTAGGCTGGTGGCCAGCCGACGTCCGGCCTTGCCAGCGTTAACAATACAAATGCGGTCTCGCCATTCGTGCGCGAGCGCCACTTGCTAGCATGCAGGCCCTTCATGCTGCGTGTGCGCGCGCCTACTTACGTCTGGACGGCGGCATCGGCTGTTATAATATAAGATACTCGTACTATAAACGATTTGTAAAAGATGGCTTGTGTCAATATTTTTAAATTATTTAGAGCAGAGTTGTAGATATTAGCAATATTCAATGAACAAGATCTTTCAAAAAACTTATTTTTACAAGGTTGTGGTGTTCTGAAATATCGTTTTGCGTACCTACATAAAATTTATGGACATAATTTCTGAATTTTATCTTGTTAAACAAATTAAAAAAAATTGTTTTATGGAAACAACTTGCAAGCAGGAGCCATTTAACCATTTCATATCTGTCAGTTTTGTATAATATACCAACGCTGATGTTTTCTAATTTGGAAAATCAACCTGATAATAATTTTTGCATGCACTAAACTTTCTGAAAATCACTCTCATCTAGCTAAGCGTGGATCATAAATAGTCACAGTCAACTTGAGGTAATACCAGGGGACTAATCTTAATTTTGTGATATAAGCTAAATCTATGCTTGAATATCAGTCTTGATTGAATGTGAGCTTTTTGAATTAAAGTTTATATTAACCTTATAGATGGGGATCAAATTCGTATTATTTTAGAGCCGCCCTGTAGTTCAAATAGGACTATAAATGTTCAAGCAAAATATTCTTTTCATTCTTTATCAATTATGCTCTTCACATTGCATCAATGTTATCTTTGTTTAAAATATGGTGTGTGTCCGAAATTATGCCATTTCTTTCTTACTGTCGGACACACTTAAATATACAGAAAACAGGCACGAACTATTTCGAAATTAGGGCAAGTAGTCCTAATTTCGCGACAGTCATATTTATATTTGTCTATATTCTATTAAATAAGTATATTATTCATATTGTTGTTGTAAAATCACGTACCTAATAACCCACTAGCAAGATTTCTCAAATCCAATAACCACTTTTTTACAGTTAAATAGGTACAATTAGATTGCTTTCAGAAACGTCCGAAATAAGGGACCCTTACAGTAACAAAAATTTCTCGATGTGTCAAAATCTATGATGGAGACTATATAACAAAAATGTTGTATACAATCTATGTGGATAATGCCATATACTTGGTGTAAGTTGTGTCATTTTATGTTATTGTTTTTACTTTCTTTTACAATAAAGGAAGTATTGAATTCACCCCGAAATTAAGTTTTTCAACAGATCTTCACGTTATCGAGTCCCCTGAACCCAGTCAGTCTGTGTGTGTGAACAGAATATCTCAAAAATAAAAAGAGGTATGACGTTGAAACTTCATATATAAGTTTTGTGTACTCATCTAAAATGTGACAGCAAGCTTTCGGAAGAAAATTGCATAACCGGAAAGTATGGTGTTTACTTTGGCAAAAACGGCTCAAACGATTTTTTTTAAATGTTACATTTTTATTACATTTTTAATGTGCATTGATGTGGGATAGGTGATTTTCCAGTTGAATACTTCTAAAATGGGTTTATTTTTCTTCTTCTTCTACAAATTATAAGAATCACTGTAAAAGGAAGTTGTGTGTGTGCATCACACCAGATTTTTACGAAGGAAGTATTGTAATCACGAAAAAATCACCTTTCAAAAATGTGTTCAGATTTTCACGTTTCAGGGTCTCTAGATGACGAAAAACAAGTTTTCTCAATTCCGTGTGTCTGTCTGTCTGTCCTGTTGGCGGTATAACTCAAAAAACTATTTGTTGGAGGAAGATGATATTTTGCATACATATATAATATATATACCTGGAATAAAACCAGTAAAATTTCAGACAAATATATATGTACAGGGTGAGCACCTTAAAAAAATAAAATGTTGTTTATTTTTGCGTTAATTTTGAAATAGAAAAAAGTCATAATTTTTCACATAGGTCAGGCTTTACACTTGCCGGAAAATAGAACTTAACAGATACAGGATAATATCACAAAAGAGTCGAAACGTTTCAACAATAAGACCGGTCCTCTTAAATAAATAAATAAACGCCAGCGGGTTAATTTTTTTTTATTTGAAAATTTATTTAATTTATTAGAAACGTGAAAATATTTTTACTCCTAACTTAATTTGATTTTTAAAATTATTTAGTGTCACAATGTCGACGAGGGAAGCTCTGGGTAAAGCCTTTTACAGATTTATTTTGTTCTATTTTCCTTTTCCATATCTTTCTGTCTTATAACAATTTTTCTAGATCTCTCCATTGGATTTTTCATCTCTTTCTGCAGAGTTGCGTACTTGTTCTTCCCACCTCATTCAGGGTCATCCTGCTTTATTCTTTCCTTGCAGTTTTATTTGTAATACTTGCTGCGTTGTTCTATTTTTTCACATTCAGTGAAGGTATCCCAGTGAACCTAGCAGTCTCTCCCCCTGTTATTGTTGTTATTGGTTACATCGCTAAGTGTTATTAAAACCTGTCGTATTTCTTACTCTGTCATTTTTTTGTAAACCCTTCAATCTTTCTCAAAAATCTCTTTTATGTAGCTGAGATTCTACTTTTGTTTTTATCTGTAACTGTCCACGAGTTGCTGCCATATACAGGGATTGTCAAAAAGGACTGACTATTTTATTTTCTAGATAAAAATGTATTGTCTTAAGTTACATATTTAAACAAAAACGGTTTGTTAAAGTGTATTACATTCTTCTAAGCGGCGGACGAAATTAAACATGACTCTAATCCTAATCCTGCGGAATAGCTCGAATTTCTGCTTCAATGCCTGTTTTTAAGTTCATCAATTGTTCTTGGTTTTGCAAATATAAACTTTTACTTTTTAGGTAGCCAAAAAAAGAAACCAATCTGGAGCAGTCATATCTGGGGATCTCGCTGGCCAATGCAAATTGCCATTGCGAGAAATCAGACGATGTGGAAAACTCTTCTTGTAAGACCTGCATAAAATTCTTGTGTCAAAAATCTCTCCAATTATTTTATACACATCTCCAAAGCCTACTCTTTAAAATAATATAAAACACATAGCGATTGCTGTTACATTTAATCTTTCATTTAGAAAATAAAAATAATCAGTCCTGTTTGACGGTCCCTGTATTAAAGAGGTCCTTATGACTTTATTGTATACTAGTTTTATTCATTTTGGTATTCCTTTTTCCTAGAAATGTGGTTTGCAATGTATTGTAAACTTTGCCAGCTTTTTCTTTTATCTGGGTTTGGGACCAGCAGTAACAGTCGCCGAGATAATCCACCTAGCAACCAACCCAGACAGAATTCCCTTCAACAACTGCTCTCTCAATTTTCCTAATTCCTGCGGTAAATGCTTCATCGCCAGCTCCACCTACTACCAGCACCGGCTCATTCACACAATTGATCGCAGATATGGATGCAATGTAAATCCTGCAGCTCTGTTGTGTAGGTTCTTATTAAAACTGCTAATCTGTTTGTTAGATCTGCAAGAAGTGGTTCTCCAGTGCCGATCTCCTAAAGAACCATCGCCAGATCCAGACCAACGAGTAGCAATACCCTTGTGAGATTTGTGGAAGGGAGTTTGGAAGTGAAGAAATCAGGAATAAACATGTGCGCATACAACATACAAAGTAGATTTCAAAAGTTATTTTCATCTGGTATGGTTATGGAATAGTTCCTAATTTATGAATTCAACTACGTTTATACTTAAATGTCAAACTTTACATTTGATTTTTATGTGACTTATAGTTGCATTCATAAATTAGGAACTTTTTCATAGCCATACTAGATGAAAATAACTTTTGATCATACTATAGTTTAAAGTGTTGACGTGTTAAATTGTTAATTAAATAAATTGCAATAGTTTTACTTAAGTTGTAAATTTCTTCATCTGCAATTAATTTAGCAATTAACAGCAGAATTCGTCGAATATGATGTTGAAAGCAGGGGCGGACTTGCCTACCATGATATCGGAAAAAATCCCCGTGTGCCAATGCATTTTGGGCCAGTTTATTAAAAAGAATATATAATATAATGTAAACTATTATCAAAATTATATTTATACTAAGCCAGCCCGGTCACACAACGCCAGCCATTAGAATTAATCTTTTGCCATTACAAAAAAAAATAGTAATACGTTAAAGTAACCATGCTGGTCCAACCGCTTTAATTGCAGCTTAATAAATAGAATATTTGTAAAGTGGTTTTTTAATTCGTAACACCTTTAGCATTAAATAAACTAGAATCCACTTTGTTCAATCTATATATTTTATTTCAAATACTGTACTATTATCATTGTTATTATTATTATTATTATTATTATACATACATAAGAATCGTCAAAACAGTCTCACGGATGAATATATTAGCAAATTACATTCCAAATGAGAAGGTGTGGCCAGCTGGTAGAGTGCTTGCGCCAGCAGTCGGCAGGTTGTGGGTTCGAGCCCCACACCAGTACATTGGAAACATCTAACACTCTCTGGCCATCATACGAACATCTTTGGTGGTCGTAACCCCTGTGAGGGCATTCTTCGCTAATTCAAGGGGTTAGGCTGGCCACCTATCTCGGCCGTAGCTTAAGATGGCTTATAAAACCGCACTCAGTGTGTGGAAATAACAGGCTCTCAGCCTACATTAAGAGGAAGAAAAAGAAGTCATTCCAAATAAATATTCTAGAGAGAAGATCGCTCCTTCATTCTGTTGTAAAAATATAGGTAACCTTCCCGATGCAGTTCATTTAAGAACAATTAAATTACTGTGGGAGTTCTTTCTTCTTTTTTTAAACACTTTCTAATCATTCCATAATCGATATTGTCAAAGAGCATATAATGAGAAGAGACTCAGCGCTGGGCAGTATTAGCGTATAGCTTAAAAACTCCCGCCCGCTAGGCTCCCAGGTCTTATCCCTCTAACGGGAGGGATCCCAGTTAAACAGCTCAGAGCAAAGCCATGATTCCAAAATTCGTTGGTTTAAACTGCAGTGCGGTGTTGCCAAGGTTAACACAACCTTCGAACGATAATAACTTGGGTTACAAAACGCCAATTTTATAAGTACATAATAGGGGATTTGCACAAAAAATCATACCTCAATTTTTATTCGTTAAATTAGTAGTATATATGGTAAAGAAGCATAAAACTGAAAAAAATAAGTAATTTAAAGCATTTGCTATTGCTGGTAAACAATTATAAATTGTTATAATTTTGAATTTATCACGTGACAAGAAGCTTACCAATGATTGGTTGTGATGTAGATGACGTCAAATAGTGCGTCCGGCGCAGATCAGCGACCACGTGCTTACTTGCAAGATAGTCGTTTCGTGCTGTGTCTGCGTTTCACGTGTTTTGCGATTTATAATTCGTTATTCGACAGTTGCTTTTTGTAATAATGGCAGATCAAGACTTCACTAAAGCGCAATCTGACAATTTACCAATTGTAGATGCAATTATGGTGGCAGAGTATTTTAAAAATACTGCAGACTTTGCAATAGGAGAATCCAGTGGTGTCAAAGCTGATAAGTAAGTACTGTAACGTAGGTATTCATTTTTGCTTTATAAACAGTTCACATTATAAAATACTGTATACTAATGTAATAACTGTAAGTAATTGAAATAATTATAAAATTTTAGATCTGGGCGCAGGTCGTACGGAGATGCTGCTATCGGTTGGGTGCAAGTTTGTCACACAATGAACATTTGCACTGCAGTACTGCAACTCATACCAAAGTCATCTGCTAATGCTGCAAATGTATCTCCAGTTCGAATTTTTTTCAATGGCAAAAGTATGTTAACTACCTATATCTAGTTTACAATATTTAACCAACAGATCTAATACAAAGTACGTGTCTTCTGTCAATCCAAGATACATGCGAGATTTGGAAGCCATGAGATTTAATGTACACTGCAAGGCCATTCTCTTATAGGAAGCTGCAACATTACCGGTGATGTCATCATCTGTGTGATTCGATGATTCTGAATCATAGGATGGTGAGAAGTTTATTTCGCTTTCATCACATGAAGATGCTGTGGTACTATCAAGATCTACTGTCATATCTGGTGTTGTTTCTAAAAACTTTGGGAGAAACTGCGGCTTTGTTGGTGTTGTTGCCGAGTCCACGGTGAAAAATTTTATAGGGGAAGTTTTTATTGACTTTCCAAGGTGCAACAGATTACATTGAATATGTTTGCTGCGTACCATGGGTCGAGCTGTAACTCCCACGTTTTTTTGTAGTCGTACTACATGATGTGGCTTCAGATGATTGCGTTGGATTAGTTGACATTTTTTGATGGAGCACTACAGGTCCAGAGGACAACTCCGAATCAACAACTTGCTCTTCGTCAAATGTAGTAGTGGTTGAAGTAGATGGTGGAATGTTCCTGGAAAAAGAAATTTCTTGCCATGTTTCATTCGATGTCGAAGCCATTGCTTCCTCTACTAATTTTCTTTTAGCTCTCTTTTCTGCGACTACTCTTGCAGGATGTGAAGAAGCTCGTTTCCTATCATCCTGGCAATTAAAACTATGGGGTACAATCGGGTACAATATGAGGTTTCATTAGTTTTCGACCTCCCATTAATTTAGACCTCATATAATTCTCCATATCTTCCTCCAACTACAACACATTAAAATTAACATTAAATATGATTTACCTTTTAAATACTTATTATAAAAGAAACTTACATTAAAATGATCTTCACAAACATATAATTTCGTGTTTCTCATTGAAATATCTGCTACAGTTCTTCTGCACGCTTTTATCTATTTTTCTCGCCGATGTTTTTCAGCAGGCGCCCTGATAAAAAATTTGTTTGTGGTACTTGCGGAAGTACTTCTGCACATTGGAACAATGCAATATTTATAAAAACCGGAATCCTGTTTTTGCATTGCCATATTTTTATATCAATTTTAGAAATCAGAACTATCCTGGATTCAAAACGTTTTGTTAAGGCAGACGGTGGTTAAGGCGGTTAGTGCAACTGTCTGCGCTTTAACAAGCGGGCGGATAAGATTTTAGCACTATTATACGTTACAACTACGTCACAGCGAGCGCGCGCTCTTTAGCTATTTCAAACACAGGATTTTGCGCGCGAAACTTCGTATGCTTATCAATTATTTATTAGTTGATATTTTGCTTTCATATTTTGTAGTTCCTTAATTTTAGACTAATGCATTTATTTGGACCGTTAATAACAGTTGTAGAATTTTATGAAAATCCCCTATTCCTAATACGTTTACATCAACCGTTGCTTTGAAGTATAGCAATTATTTGTATTTATCGTGGTTTTTGTTTGTATACCTATTTCTTTGTAATTGCAATCGCAAAACAAACTAAAGCACTCTATAATGCGAAATACGCGCGAAATATGCGTTGCCACGTTTGCGATTTGTGGATTTATATTATAAAGTTAAGGGCATTTAAAATCTGTTAAAGGGTTGCTGTAACCTAATGACGTCAAACGTTTCCACTGAACATCTGGATCCTATTGAGGTCAAGCTGTCTTGCATACAATGCTTTGGGTTGCAAGAGCCGTTCTGTTCCTTGTCTCGCCCACGCGTTTAAATGACAGGAAATGTTTATTTATGACTCTGTAAATTTAAACAGTAATCTAGAATAAGATAATTGTGTGCCATTACATGAAAGTCGTAATTTTTAATGAAAAATCGTGAAGAAGGTAACACTTTTTTAACGCAAAATCCTGAAAAACAACACTTTTTTAAACTAATTATTTGATTGAAATTGTGAATTGTCAATTTGACAGTTGAAAATTCTGAAGTCCATTTCGACACCATTTTGAGTTACAAGAGATCACTATGCAATAAATAACATGTACAGTCGGCGCCTTAGAAATTGAAACAATACTATGATATATTTTGCTTGTATTTTTAAGTGCAGAGACTGGACTTTTGCAGTTGTGATGGTTTTGATTGTTATGTCAGATTTTTATTGTTTGTCAAATATGAAATGACAGCTCACATTAATGAAGTAATCACAGCAAAAAAATAATAATAACTTAAATATTACAACACATGTTACGTGACCCGATTTCTAAGACGCCGACACGTATGAAAGCAACTATTTTTCACTCATTTTCTTGCTTTAATCGCACTGCAAATTCATGCAAAAAAAGTATGACTTCCAAAACTAGTTGCACACATAACTATTTCATTTTTTTTTATTTGAATAAGTTTCAACGCTCACACTGACAATCATAAAACGAAATTTGTCTTCAAATTTTACTGCTAACTTTAATAAAACTACGTCTACTGTTTTTGTAAATTAAAATGCGAATAATTAATTTTTCGTTGACCGCTTGTTAATTCCTAAAAAAGGACGGATTAATAGATGTCATTATTACACTGTTTTTGATTAATACACTATTTTTCATTAATTAACTGTTTTTGTGATTTTGACGTTTTGATGATATTTTGCATTAAGTTAGTTGTATTAATCAAATTTTTCACCACAAAAAAGATTGTGGCCAACGAAAAAAATTGTAATCAACTCGTTTGTTAATGGGCGATTAATAATCTGAACTATTAAAGGCACTCACATCGCTCGTTCGTGCTTTAAACAGTTTCGATTATTAATCGCCTTCATTAACACACTTGTTGGTTAAATAACTATTCCCACAACAGTTATACAAAAAGTTGGCCAATGGTATGTTTTAATAAAAAGTGTTACGAATACAAGAAAAAATTAAGTAGTTCTTTATTTATTAGCTGTAACTCGCTAGAACGGGTAGGTCAATATCTATAAATAAATACGAGAACCGAGACAAATTGTACTTCTGGCTAAAATAGGTACTCTGTTCTTTGCTTTTGGGTTAGCCATAAATACTTCAAACTTTATAGTTGGTAAAGAAACATGTGATCTTTACAACAAAATGAATTAGGAAATTAGGACAAGTAATTTGATTTTAGTTTAGTTCAGAACAAGCTAGCTGATGGTACAGTACCGTACAGTTTAGTAAGATCTCGATTTAAATCCTGTATTCAACGTATTTACGTATTGAGATTGTGTTTTAAGTATTCTTCGGTTTAATAATTGGTGCGACGCAAGTCATAATAATAAACTTTCAATGGCTCCTTTAACATGTGCGTATTTTGGTTGTTTGCGAAATCGCAAACAAGACTGCTATTTAAGTTTCTTTCGTTTTCCGAAAGATACCTGCAGACGTGGGAAGTGGTTAACTAATTGTGGAAATCTGAATCTTTATAAACTCTCTCCTGAACAATTACGTGAAAAGCGAATTTGTGCCGTGCATTTCAGTGACCACCATTTTATGAATTATATAAATTAGTTTTTGATGCAATTCTGTTGCATTACAAAACGAATAAGGTTACCAGTATCCAGGGCTTGACTGAACAATGTGTTCCTGTGTCGCCGGAAAAAATTTTGTTAAAAAAAGAAATTGCTCCGAAAGTGTATACGAACACCACAAACCGAGGGAAATTGCCAATTGAAGAACATCTTTCACCGTCACGCTATTCTGGTTCGGAAGAAGACCTTATTTTATTACAGGTGAGTGCTATTGTACAATAATTAATGATAGACAGTATTTTCAAGGGTAATACCACACAAGGTGAAACTTGTTGAGAATTGTTTTCGTTCATATGCAAAATATTGCGTTTACATTTCTCGAAACCAAGAGCAGTTGAGCAGTTTTTGTTCAGAGAAATTTGCAATAATTTACATGCTGACGAAAAAATTTTTCTTAAAAAATGCTGCCTTGGGTGGTATTTGGAAAGATTTTTCAACAATATTGGTAGATGACTTTTACCGTGTTCGACAGCACACATTTTTAATGATTTCCACTATTAATTCAATACTGGAGCTTCCAACATAATTATTATGAGTTTTTAGAACGAATATGATTTGCAAACTTCATTTTGACGTTTTGGTGAAATGTCCGTCAAAGGCTACTCACTAAATTGAAATCATTAATACGAATCGGGCTCGCGTGAAAACACTGCGACATAGGTGTTTTCCAAGATAGTCAATTTTGATTGGCCGTTTCTGACAAATTGAACAATTTTCATTGGTTCGTTCATTATAGTGTTGAATAATCTATATAAGTGATCTTTGTGTAAGTCTAATAGTTTTAGAAATATATTCCAACCTCACATAGTGGGTGGACCTTGTACAGAGTCCGGCAGGATGACCGACCCTATTTAAATTGTTAATAACTGTTTCAAATTTTAAAATATTCATTTTCACACTAATACAGATTTACCTAATCCCTAATTTGATTAAATTCATCAAGTTGAGCAACTTGATTAAATTCATCAAGTTAGGTCTATCAAACAGAACTCTTCGCCGTATTTTAAAGGATTTAAAATGCCATCCTTACAAAGTTCAAGAAGTCGTGCACCAATTACTACCATGAGATTTAGAAGTTCGGGTTACGTTTTGTGAACAATTCCATCAATTACTGAATAATAACCAAATTAATTTGGAGCAAGTGCTAATATTTTTAATAAATAAATTATATTGTAAATAAAATTGGCAAGTTTTTACTTTACATTTTTGAAAAAAAAATTTAAATATTTTAAAATTTGAAACAGTTATTAACAATTTAAATAGGGTCGGTCATTCTGCCGGACCCTGTATATTCTATAATCAAAATTATCTGTTAAACAATTACAGGCAATGACGGATATGTCCACCCCTACTAAAAGACGACTTCCAAGGTATCCATCGTCTCCCATATACAAAAAAAGCATAAATAAATTAAGGAAAACCATTGCCTTCAAAAATTCTCGAATTCACCGCATGCAAAAAAAAATACTGAAAAAATCCTTTCGATATGAATATTTTGAGTGTGCAGCCGAAAAATGTACGAGTATTTATTAATATGCAGCTTTTCCACACAAGAGGCCACCCTTGGACAAAAGAAGAGAAGGAACTGGTTTTGAGTATGTATTACAAGTCCCCCGCGCTGTATCTTTTTATGCGGGTAAATTAAAAATTTTCATTGCCTTCCAAATCCACGATAGAATCTTGTTTAAGAATAAATCAATTATCTACGGGGACTGAAACCGAGCTTCTGCAGAAGCTAGCGAATAAAGTCCGATGTATGACAACCGACGAAAAGCAGTGTGTTTTGCTCTTCGACGAAATTAGTATAAAGAAGGGTGTTGACTACAACTTTCGCCACGATAACATTGAGGGATTTCAAGATTTAGGTCATCTCGGACGGGAAGATAAAGTTGCAACTCAGGCATTAGTTTTTATGGTCAGTGGACTTATTAAAAATTGGAAACTTCCCATAAGTTACTATTTATCTGCAACAAGGGTTAAACACGAGGCTCTGCGTGATTTAATAGTAAAAAATATTGAGGCATTGCAAAACATAGGTCTTCATGTACGAGTTACAACTTGTGATCAAGCAGCTAGTAACAGAGCTGCATTTGCGGATTTGGGAGTAACGGAAGATAGACCATATTTTTTTATTCATGACGTAAAAATTTTTGCCATGTATGATGTTCCACACTTAATAAAAAGCGTAAGAAATCATTTAATTGCTAACAATTTTTTTGTTGAGGATAAAATGATCTCGTGGAATGACGTAGACACAACTTACCAAATTGACAAATCTTCCACTACAGCTAGATCCGCAATAAAAATTTCAGACATTCATATTAATCCCAACAGTTTTCAAAAAATGAGGGTGAAATACGCTACGCAAATTTTTTCTAATTCAATGACTGCAGCAATGAAAACGGGCATTAAAACTGGCCAGTTGCAAAGTTCTAGTGCTATTAACACAGCCGAGTTTCTGTTAAAAATGAACAATCTGTTTGACACTTTAAATAGTAGAATTTTAAATGACCCCAACCCTTATCGATGTGCCCTGTCTATTAGAAGAAAAAATTTAGAACTTTTTTTAACTCAGTCGAAGAACTGGATACAGAGTTGGAGGTCATACACAAAGAATCACAAACAAAGGGATGGTATTTACTGTTTTAAGGGTTTTTTGTTGACTATTGAAGCTGTTTTAGAACTGTGGCGAGATCTGAAGAGTGAAGGTTATGAGTTTCTATTGACGAGTAGATTAAATCAAGACCCCATTGAAAATGTCTTTGCTACTGCACGGCGTAAGGGTGGACACTGTTCGAATTCTACAGCCAAATCGTTTCGACAAATTCTACAATTTAATATGTACGTAAGGCTTTTAAAAGCCCCTAAAAATTCAAATTGCGAAGTTGATGGCGACAATCTTATCGATTTAGAACAACTGCAGTTTGACGAGGCATCTCTGCCAGTAGTTGAAATTAAGCGTACTACCGCTAATGAAGACAACTTTGAAACTGTATCAGACAGTATAAATCAAGAACACTCATTATGCATCCAACCCGCGATAGAAGAATCAACTTTAGAGAAATGTTCTATTGTATACTTCGCTGGTTACGTAGCACATAAAACTTTGAAAAAATATAACTGTGTAGTAGTGATGGGCATAATCGAATGAATTTAATAATCGAGATATCCGAATGCGAGATATTTTAATAATCGAATGAATCATTCGAAACAATCGGATACGAACGAATCGTTCGGTTTCGGGAGGCGAATGAATCTCTCGGATTCCGTTGAGACTACTATATTAGTAGGATTAGTTACTATTTTCTGGCAGTAATGCAATAGGCGGGGCGCGTGCTGCATGTGCGCTGTGCGTAGCAGAATGCAGGCATCGGGCATTTAAAATACGAGAATTATTTGCTTGTTGCTTCACCGAAATCATTTTCAGGTGCCTGTAATCTGTTCTGTTTTCTGTTTCTTTTCACTTTTAAGCTTTAAGCAAGCCGTTGAGAGTCATAAAAATATACCTACTCAAATCTCCAGTTACGCCGTTACGATTATTATTAAATAACGATTAATTATTATTTTTTTGTCATTTTAAACTGGAATTATTATTATCTCTATAATAGCAACCATAAGTAACTGTTTACAATGTTTATATGCTAGCGAGTTAATTTTCTTCTTAAATCGCTGGTGAATTAATAGTAGATTGTTCTACAAGTTAAGAAAAGTGGGAGTTTTCCAGAATTCCAGCGAATGTAAAAGTTTTAGGCGAGCATGGAAGAAATTTTTACAATAAGAGTTTTCAACGGACGTAAGGTTGCTGCTGATTTTAACGAGCACCGCCAAAATCTTAGAATCATAATCATACTTAATTTAATGTTGTAAGCTACGAGGGTCTGCCAGCTCCCTTGCTCGCGCGAACTCGCTCTCTTATTACAAATATTAAATTACACTTTACAATAAAATCGAGGCCGAGTTTTCCGGGCCAATTTTCAATGTCAAATTTATTATAATTTCTATTTATTTACTAAACTATTTTAAAATGTAAACATTTGAAATAATTTGTAAAATCGGTATAGTACAATAAATTGTATTATTATATAACTTTTGTTTCTATGAAATGAAGTATAAATATAAATACAATCAGTTCAGTTTCAGTATTATTATTTCGACCCATGTCGGTACTTGCCCTGAGTTTGGCCTTTGGCGATGGTAAAACAGAAGTGAAAGTGAGAATTGTAAAGTAAATTGTAAACCCCGGATAATCTGTCGGCAAGCGGCACACCGACAGCCGATAGCGAGAGGGCGAGAGCCGACCACTCGGACTCCAACAAACTTGTATCCAAATGCGAATAATCGCAGTTCAAACGAGAGAATCGGTTGAACTAAAGTTCCCTACTAAATTAGTAGTTGGGTCCGAGAGATTTTTTCATTCGAGATATTTGCTCCGAGTAATCCGAGAGATTATTTCATTCGAGATATTTTTAGTAACATTCGGAATATCTCGGAAGGTCAAAATAATCGAATAATTCGATTATTTTCATTCGGATTCGCCCATCACTACTGTGTAGCTTGTTTAAGTTTCATGTGTACAAAAGAGCCACTAAGCACAGCAAGTGAACTACTTTTATTAGAAAAAGATTACAGTAAAATTGAGTGCGTGAAATATTTGAAAACACCTACACAAATTACAACACATGTTGCAACGGTTGTGTTACAAATATTTTCAAAATATTTTTTAAGTTTCAAGAGTTCATTACATTTTAAGAAACAGTTGTTAGTGTTAAGTGTAAATCAGATAAAAACATTAAAACCAGAATGGTTCAAGGACGATAACGGGTGCTACGAACATAAAATGTTTTTCGTAAATCATTTAATGTGTAAATTATATAAAACACTTAAGTGGTTATCTCGCGACTTGCGAGTAGCAGGTCAATATAAAAGTGCAAGTAGCAAACGGGTACAGCATTTAAATAATATTTAGAATACACATTTTTAGATTTTTAAGCAAATGGTGTTTTCGGTGCCTATGTACGAGTAGGTACGTTTATATCCTCGTTTTTAAATATATTTATTTTTTACACATTAGTCTTGCCATAACTAGTGTTACAATACTGTAGTGGTTTACCTACATGTAACCTGGTTACACATTGCTAGGTTGCAAAATGCTATATCAGCAAAGATTTGACAAATTGTACAATGTGTTTTTGCGTAACAGTACGCACACAAAGAGTCTTTAGCCTACATATCTGGACCCTTTTAAAGTAATTAAAAGGACCGATAAGTACTTTGTTTTGCAGGGTGTTAAGGGTACTGTAATCTAAGATCGCATTAAGCCTGCTTACAGTATTACGTAATGCAATGCTGCTGCTTTGCAAAGTACTTTTTAGTTCGTTGTAGGTATTACATGTTTTAAGTTTCTGCTGCTCGCATTATATGCTCTTTGGTATCACGCTGGGGCTTGAACGCATCTGCATAGCGATCGTAACCGCATCTGCGTAGCGATTGTAACTGCATGGATAAATGAAACTGCGACATCAAGCCTAATTGAAATGAGTGCTGCGCATGCCTCTATTTAAGGGAACGGCCTTTTTCTTGAATCGTTTCGACTCTTGTGACATTATCCTGTATCTGTTGAGTCCTATTTTCGGCAAGTGTAAAGCCTGACCTATTTGAAATTATTACTTCTTTCTATTTCAAAATTAACGCAAAAATACACAAATTTTTATTTTTTAAGGTGCTCACCCTGTATATATTTGTTTGAAATTTTTACGGTTTTATGCCAGGTATATATATAATGTGTATGCAAAATATCATCTTTCTTCGATAAATAGTTTTTGAGTTATACCGCCAACAGACAGACAGACGGAATTGAGAAAACCTGTTTTTCGTCATCTAGGGACTCTGAAACGTAAAGATCTGAAGAAATCTCGGAAGGTGATTTTTTCGTGATGGCGTAACATCAGTGATGGTTAAATTTATGGACCAAGAAGGTAAACAAGTTCTACTTCGATTGCTAAACTTAACTACCCTACGTCAAATAACCAAAAAATTCTACAATCAACAAAAATCTCTATATTTGTTTCATTGACCTATTCCAAGCTTTCAACAGTGTAAACAGGGTACAAATATGGGAAGCCTTACGGAAACTAGAGGTTGATGAAAATTTAATAAAAGGAATTCAAAGCATCTATCAAATGTGTAGGAACTATGTTCGTTATAACGGCCTAGCGTCGAATTAATTTACAACAAAAAAAAAACGGGGTTCGACAGGGTAGAATCCTGAGTCCCCATCTCTTCAACATTTTATTGGACAACACACTTAATTGTGCTAGATTGGAAATGAAAAAGTGTATTTGGGGCTACTACAATTTAAACTCCATAAATTTTAACATGCAGATGTTAATGATAATGGCTGAACATAAAGAACACCTACAACACAACGTAAACTTAATTACTAAATATTTAACAGCAAGCGATCTAACAATAAACAGCCCCAAGACCAAGGTAATGGTAATAGCAAAACCCCACATCAATACTAACATAACAGTCAATAATAAGCCAATCGAGCAAGTATCAAGTTTCAAATACTTAGGATGTGTAATACAAGAACAAGGTCAGTTCGAGGAAGAATTAGATGCTAGAATATAGGGTGCAAATAGCCTCTATCACTCCGTACTAAGAACTGCTCTGAAAAAGAAAGAACTGAGGAAAAGGACTAAAACTCAGATCTAAAGGGTGTTTTTTTAGAGAGATACAACTTTGAATTGAAATAAAACACAGAAAGATGTTTTTAATATCCATGAAATTGGCTTTATCTGAAAGATAATTTTATGGCATTTATGTTTAAATATGATTTCGGGCATGTGACCGCCGCGATTGGCGTATACATGACGTAATCTGAAGGTACAATTTTCACACACTCTTTTGGCAGTAAATCAGGCTGTATTTCATTTCAGCAATAACGCGTCGAATTTTGGCTTTCAAGTGCTCAATTGTTTCCGGTGTATCGGCATAGACATGCAACTTTACATATCCTCAAAGAAAATAATCTAACGGCGTCAAATCGCACGAAAGAGGTGACCAGTTAACAGATCCACAAAATGGATCCACGAAATGGATCTGTTAACTGGCCACCTCTTTCGTGTGATTTGACGCCGTTAAATTATTTTCTTTGAGGATATGTAAAGTCACATGTCTACGTCGATAAACCGGAAACAATTGAGCACTTGGAAGCCAACATTCGACACGTTATTGCCGAAATACAGCCTGATTTACTGCGAAGAGTGTGTGAAAATTGGACCTCCAGATTACGTCATGTACACGCCAGCCGCGGCGGTCACATGCCCGAAATCATATTCAAACATAAATGCCATAAAATTATCTTTCAGATAAAGCCAATTTCATGGATATTAAAAACATCTTTCTGTGTTTTATTTCAATTTAAAGTTGTATCCCTATAAAAAAACACCCTTTATAAATCCCTGTTTAAACCAACCTTGATGTACGGATCAGAATCATGGTACCTCACAATTAAACAGAAATCCCATATACAATCAGCTGAAATGCGCTTCGTTTGGAGTATATTAAGAAAGACAAGACATGATAGGATCCAGAACGAAACTATAAGAGAAGAATTGAAAGTTAAGCCCATCCTATCTGAAATACAGACAAACCAATTAAGGTGGGCGGGTCACGTTTGGCGAATGAATAATAATAGACTACCTAAAATTGTAAGTGAACTGGGCGTGCCAGGAAAAAGATCTAGGGGAAGACCACGGAAGTCATGGAACTCTGATGGTGCCGAGCTACTCAGAACAAAGGACACCAACTGGAGCGAAGCAAAAAGGCTAGCTCAAAATAGCGGAGCTTGGAAAAAAATTATCTCCTAAACCTTACACTGCTACACGGTAGAAGAAGACAGATAAGTATTATTTTACAGCAAAAGTCCATTTAGGTTTTTTAAAGGACACTACATGATGACCTAATTGGTAAGAGTTGAGCATTTTTTGTTGGCTCAACTTAAAAATACTTTTAAAAGTGTTGGCTAAATTTTGAAATTTTAAATCAAAATATCAAATTGGCTCTGCTCATGAACCATTAAAATTTGCCAGGTGACTGATAAACCTATTTGAAAATGGCCGAAAGAATTAGTACTTCGGATGCAAAATAAAAGAAATTGACTTAAGCACTTAACATTGAAGTCGTTTTACATAATAATAATAAGTAATTGTTTACATTGATTATTGTTTTTCTGTTATAAAATATAGAATTTTTTATTCCATGAAACCAGTTCTTAAAGCAATTGTGCCATTCGTTTGTGACACACTTCACAGGTTTTTATAATGTTCCACTGCTTCATCTGGTGATGAAAAAGTTATTCCACACATTTTATCTTTAAATCAGATATATTTGAAATGACACGAACCTTCTACTAGAAAACAATGGAATATTAAAAACTACTTTGGAAATTGTGAGTTTCAGCTATAATGTAGTCTAGAGCAAAATGCCATGATCTACAACCAGATCCATGTTAAACCAATCTTTAACTAACGAAATTTAAATCGCACAAAAATAACTGTTTCTTGCCATAATAATCAAATTTTTTTTTAAAATAAGAAAAGCGGTAAGTAAATAAATTACTATTTTTTATTTTCAGAAATAGATGACAATCTTAACTAATTAACGTATGTGCTAGTTTAGTTCTACTAAGATCTGTAATAATAAAAAATGTCTAATGGGTTGCACATACTCTGGAAATTTAATGTAGGGTCGCCAGGGGTAATAGTGACAGCGGGGTGTTTGTGACACCATCAAATAAATAGAGCATAAACGTTCTAACAGTTGTTTTTCTTTGCCAGGTTTTGAAACTTTAAGGTTGGTAGGTAACATACTCGAATCTCATGATTGTAGCTACATTCGCGGCAATTTGCGCTAACCTCAAAACGTCAAGTGCGTATTTGTCTGTATGTTGAGTTGTGCCGTGTTTCTGCTAAATACAGTGCCAAGCTTGATTAGTGTGGATTTATCAAGTAGGTAAGTTTTGCCGGCATACTATATATTCATTTAACAATCGGGTAATGTTTGCATGTTAGAATTTTGTAAAAAAAAATTAAAAACTGGGTGTCACTTTTACCCCAGTACTTTACAAGGTCTGGGGTGACAGTGACATCAACAATTGGGGCGAATGTGACATGACGAATTAAAAAAAAATAATAATTGGAAAGCATTTTCTGTTATTTTATTTGTTCTTTTTTTACATAGATATGCCACGCAATTATAAAAGAAAAAACGGTGATAGAGGCGAAGGTAGAAGATGGAGCTCAGATGCTTTAAAACACGCTATTGATAATATAAATACTGGACGCATGTCAGTTCTTGGAGCATCTAAACAGTTTAAAATACCAAGATCTACATTGATACTTAAGTTGAAAGGCTGGAAAGGAAAAAAACCACGGAAATCAACGATGACACCTGATAATAAGAAAACAGCTTTGAGTCAAGAACAAGAAACTCATCTGGTCAAAATGTTAAAAATAATGAACAAATGGGGTATTGGCCTCTCAAAAGAAGAGGTAAAAAATGTAGTTTCAGATTATGTTATGAAAAATAAAATCCACACCCCCTTTAAAGATAACCGTCCAGGGGATGACTGGTGGTATGGCTTTAAAGACCGCCACAGATTATCTTTGAAGAAACCAGAACGAGTAGAAGGAGCTAGAGCACGTCAGGCTGATGACCCATTCATTATTCAAGATTTTTATGACAAATTGGAAGGGATTCTGGAAGAGAAACATCTCATTGGAAAACCTCAAAACATTTGGAATTGTGATGAGTCCGGGTTTTGTTCTGATCCTGGATCCACGAGAGTAGTCTGTGAAAAAGGAGTTCCCGCTAAAAGGGTCACAGGAGGCAGTGGGCGAAACATGACTACGGTTTTGGCATGTATCAATGCTGCAGGTCAATATTTACCTCCCACAATAATTCATCAAGGTAAGAGAATGTGGGATAGCATGATTGGAGGTGAAGCAGCCTATCCCAACACAGCCTATTTTGCTACGGATAATGGATGGATGACGGGAGTAGCATTTTTATCCTGGTTTCAAAAGTGCTTTCTTAAAAATGTTACAGAGTATCCATGTCTTCTTATTTATGACGGGCATGTTTCACACATTGGCGTGGATTTAATTGAATCAGCTGTTGCTAATGATGTGGTTATACTAAAGCTCCCCCCTCATACAAGCCACGTTTTGCAGCCTCTCGATGTAGCAGTTTTCAGAGGACTGAAATCAAAGTGGGATTCCATTCTAACTGAATGGGCAAGAAATCATATCGGTCAAAAACTTTCGAAAAATACATTTTCTAATCTACTAGGGAATGCATGGAGGACTATGAAATCGGAATCAATCATAAAAGGCTTTAAAAAGAGCGGTATTTATGACCCAACTGTTCCTGGAGTTAATAGAAATGCAATCGATGAATCCAACTATCATCCCGAAAAGTTGAAGCGATATCAACAACAAAAGGATGTGTCTATGAATAATTCATTGCATGGCAACGAATTGCCACAAACTGCTGAAAATGCCCAAATTACAACGACTACTATGAGTAACGAAACTTCAACATTGGCTGAAACTGACCAAACTCTACAGCGATCACCTGCCTCCAGTTCACCCAGTCAAAATAAAAAAAACGAAACACCAGGTAAAACGTTTGAATCAATTTTGTTGAAAGTGGTACGACCATCCCAGGCTGCTGTTAAAACAGTAAAACGCAGAATAAACACATCTGAGATTATTACTAAAGAAGATTACCTTGATAATTTAAAACTTGAAAACCAACGAAAGATAAGCGAAGCAGTTAATAAAAATAAAAAACATAAACATCCGGACAACATTAAAGTTACAAAGCCTGCACGTGTCATTAAAAAACTTAAAAAACGCCAAAATGATGAGAGTGAAAGTGATGATGGGTCTATAGAAAAGGAATTAACAATGGAATCTGGAGAAAGTGAACTTGACGAGCCAAAGGATGATTTTATTGAAATGAAAATACCTAATGAAGAGGACATGCAGACAGGCAAATATTTATTGGTACAATTTAAAGGTGGTAAAAGGAACTGTCTGAACTATAGATATGTATGTTCTGTGCAATCTGGAATTGATATTGATGAGGAATTGAAAGTCATGGGGTTAAAGAGCGTAGATTCTACCAAACGACATTTTATGCATAATGAAAAGGACGTGTCCTATATTAAATATGAACAAATACTGGGAGCCTTACCGGATCCAGAGATTCATCGTCAAGAATTGAGACTACGTGTGCATTTTCCTGGGCCTATAGACATTTTTGAAATGTAATAATGTAGTTTTTTACTTAAATTACTCTTTTTTGTATTGTTTTATTAGTTACAATGTATTTACTGTTTAATCCTGTATAGTTAGTAAGTTTAATCGTAAATATTTAGTATGTTTAACCGTGTACAGTATGTTTATACTAAAAAAAAATAATAAACCAAAAATTACATGCACAAAAATACATTTCTTTAGCGCGAAATTCTGTCACAGATTCCCCAGTTCAATCCACAAGTGTATTTAGAGAATTATTGAAGAGTGTCACAGTCGCCCCATGGGGATGTCACATTCACCCCAACTTACGGGGTGAATGTGACACCTTGCATAAATGTATTAAAAAATTTAAAACCTGGGCGTTTACTGGAAGTAATAAGAACGATTAAGTTAATTACTAATACAAAGTACAAAGAGTAACTGGTGCAAATTTTAAATAAAAATATTTAAAATTGTAAATTTTATTACAGTGAGAATATTAACTTTGTAAATACCTGTCACAATCACCCCGGTTGACCCTATACTATTTACATAGCTATAGTTTTTGAGATAGGGTGATGACTATGAAGTTTTTTTTTACATTTAAAAAAACTAGAACTTTTTGGGAACAATAATCTACTCAACTGAATCGACATATTTCTATAGGCAAAAATAAACTGTTTATGGTACTCTTAACTGTTGCTATTTTTAAGTATTTTCAACAGAGGAGCAGACAAGTCTTAAGCCCGTGTCCCACTATAAAAGTTTTTATAAATTGGTTTTATAAACTTTTTTTATAAAAACGTGCTGACGTCACGCCCCATCAAAATATTTTTATCTACGACCACTACTAAAAGTAGGCCTTTTAGCGCTAGCTTGTTTCACTAAAAGTGACGTTTTATAGTTTACCATGGTTAAAGAAATCAGCTGTTTACTTTTAGCCCATGTGCTAAAATTGAAGTGAGGTTATAAAACTACAATTTCGAACTGGAAGTGAAGTTGTAAAGTTATTCTAGTTGCTTCTTGCGTTACAGGTAAAGTGTTTTTGAAATAATTAAAGCGTTATGTAATGAATACAGTCAGATGTGGAGAATTAATAATTACATTTCGTAACTGACCTTGACTACTGTCATTCGCAAACATTCGCCCGCTCGGCATAGCCTACTGTTTATTATGACATAAATTAAAAGTGTCGTAGATGCAAACCTTTGTTAAATCGATATTTATGGATTAATAACAGTAAAATTAAGGTCGTAGATAAAATATTGTATGCAACGCGTGCTAAAAGGCGTTTATGCACGAGACATGTTATGAAACTCAGCCTTCGGTTTCGTTTCATAATTTTCATGTCTCGTGCATAAACGTAAACTTTTAGCACTAGTTGCATAAATAGCTATTAAGCCATGTCCCACTGTCAATATTTGGTCCAAAGTTTTTATAAAAACTAGATCAACTGTTTGCAGTAACACTGAAAAGTGAGGTTAGATTGTAGTGTTTTGACATATGGTTGTGACTAAAATAGCCGCCTCTTTGGCAAGCCTTTTATTATACTGTTGCATTCTTTATTACAATGAAAAAGTTAGTGTATATAGAAAGGAACTTTTGACAGGGCTTACAAGTTTAATTGGTTATGCCCAAATTCAGCAACAAAAGAAAAAACAAAATGACCGTAAAACGTAACCTCAACAAAACAGCTTTGCAGGAAGTGGTGGCCAAGAACACAAAACAATACCTAATGCCAAGAATGAGGTTAAAAAATTAAAATGTTAAGCGTGAACGTATTAAAACGGAAATTTCGTGCGCCTTTTCACATTCTCAGTAGGCTGGGCTTAGCCATCAACATCCAATGAAATGCGTGATCTCATCAACGTAAATTTCAGTGACGGCATTTGTATAAAACTGTGGGCTGTCACACTATCAAAATTCTGTTTATAAAACTGTTTATAAATTTTTTTACAGTGGGACACGGGCTTTTAAGCAATCATGACAGTGGTACTATAAAAAAATTGTTGATAAAAAGTAACAGATTGTTAATTTAAAACTTATATGGATATTTGCTTCTCACAATGAGGGATTTATTGAAAGTAAAATGATCTCACTTTAAACTTTTATAAAAATAATCGACCTAATAGTTTAGACCAGGGATGAGCAACCCGCGGCCCGCCAAACTTTCTCGTGCGGCCCTTCAAAGATTTTACATTTTGACTTTTAAAAATTCCTACAGTGTCCCACAGCCTCATTGCACCCTAGGCGTGTTAACTGAATTTTTGGAAATGATGCCGACATCATAGGCACTGATACCATAATTTCCAAAAATTAAGCATCGGCATTTCTTGGTATAAAATGTTACGCGGCTTCGTTTGACGCTACGCATATGTGCCGTAACCGCTGCATCGGCAAGCGGGTTAAAGTCAAAGCTCAAAGGGCATTTCAACTCCTTCAGAAACCCGAAAATATGCCCAGCATAAAATTAATAACGGAATTTGAATCGCGATTTAAACTATTTAGATCAGAAAAAAACGTTCTTAGTTTTAACATATTTTCTCCACCATTTAATATAGAAGTGGAAACAGTTCTGGATGAGTTACAAATGGAATTAATAGATTTACAAAACGACACGGATTTAAAAAATCAATTTCAAAATGTTGACATCATTTCTATCAAAATTACATGAATTTAGAAAACTTCCCATGATTAGGCGCACATGCAAAGCAAATAATGACACTTTTTAAAACACCTATGTTTGCGAACAATTATTTTCCGCAATGAAAATAATTAAAAGCTATCACCGATCAAGATTAAATGATATACGGTTAGAAAGCTGAGTGGGAGTTGCTGTGTCGTCTATATCTGCAAATATAGACCAATTAATGGCAAAGAAGCAATGTCAAATTTCTCATTAAATAGTCTTTTTCCACATATATCTTTCGCCGTTTTTTAATAGTATTTCTATTAATAAGTGTTTTATTTCTGTAATTTTTTATGCGAGATTTGTTTTGTTAAAAGAGATAATTTGAGTTCATCATTCAGTGTTGTAAAAATAGACTGCCGAGTACCTTATCTGATAATCAACTGGAGTCATTTATGTTGATGAATATTGAAAATAAAGTTGTAAGTGATGTCAACACTCGCGAATTTATTAACAGTTTGGGTCAAACATGCAACCTGAGGCAGAGCTTTATTATATTGATCTTATTTTTTTATTGAGTACAACTTTTTATATTATTTTGATTTGTTATATTTCTATAAAATGTGTTGTTTATTACAACTAGTCTATAAATGTATATTGTTACGTGTCGAAAGTGTAGTTAAAATGAGAATTTATTTTGTGTATAATTCATTGCCGCGTAACAGCTCCTTTATTAGAACACGGTTCTTGTGTAAAAGCAGCGTCAGCGATTGGGTTGATCTGTTTTACCGGCAGCCGTCAGTAGCTGTTTTAAACAATTGGTTTGTTTTTCTCTGGCAAAAAGCAGCGTTTTTTTCCGCAGAGTTCCGGGGTTGTGCTTTAGTGAAGAAAAATAACCAGACCACCCGCAGAGAGTTGGAACTGATCAGGAAAGATGAACGTCATCTTTCTGACTTGATTTTTGCTACGTAACGTAAATGGCATATGTCCTCAAACATGTTACATTAGTAAAATTTTTTTAACTTATTCTGTTTTGCTTTTCTTAAAATGACAATGCTCCCCGTGGTCACCTTGTATTTCTCATCATATCAGTATTTTTATGAAAGTCAACGTTGTTACCATATAAAAAGCAGATAATTGAAATGATTCCTTTTTATTACACATATCGAAATTGTTGTTATAATGTAGCACTTACCATTTTTTTATATATTTCCTTACCTTCCTTCATTAACATGTATTTATGGTGCGAAATCACAATTTGAGGAAAGCGACTACACTGCAATTTAATTATTATTTTCAATTTTATTTTTTGGCACATCAGTAAGTTTTGTAATACTATCATTACTACAGTATAGTATTGATGACTGGTTTAATCAAGAATTATTTACCAGGTTACTTGGTTATAATAAATTACTCTTACATTGCTTCTTCAACTTGACACGAAATAGATCGCTCTATGTAGATATAATAAAATAATACACTACTGAACGAAACTTATCCTATAACATAAAATCGTTGCTCTCTTTGTATGTTTGCGTGTATGTTTGTTTGCTATCTCCTCCGAAGATACTGGCCCGATTAAGTTGTATGATGGCTTAATTTGTCGACTTAGATCGTAGGGCGGTTTTTATTTTCAAAATAAGTGTGAAAAAGTTTTAATTTAATTAAATCGTGTACGTGAGCGTGGGCTGTGCTGCGGCAGCTGTTGCCTCGGGTGATTCACTATGTTCATATGCTATTACAGCAGCTGCTCATTCAACCAAGCATAATTGGTCCAGTGGTAGAATGCCTGCCTACCACGCGGACGGCCCGGGTTCGATTCCCGGCCAAAGCATACCTTTTTAAAATTTATATTAATGATATATTTACCTTTTTAAAATTTATATTAATGATATATTAATTTAACGAACCGAAGCGTAGTTCGGGTGACTCACTAGTGTAATATATTCTTCATAAGTAATGATGCTAGACACTACTGTCCTAACGCTTTTTGTATTAAACAATGTGTGGTAAAAATATTGTAAAGTTAGGTTGTAGTATCTTTTGTGGTTGTAGATATGTCTGTTGTTTGTAAGTTGGGAATGAGTATCTGTATTATATTCAAATGTAGTTTTATTTTATATCATAACTATAAAGGTGAAAGACAATATCAAATTAGCATTATATAAAAAACCGCTTATATTGCACATGAAGCACTAACATAAAGAAAGTTTCCGTTAATACACCCGACTTGTTTATTTACAGCATGTAATACAATAAGCAGTTTGTAAAACAGCAAGTCTTATTAACTTATAAAATCTAGAAGTCCTTTGGTTTTTAAGCGAAAATTATTCGAGTCTAACAATAAAATATGGGCACTATGGATCTTTCAGATTTCAGTGTCAACTTTAAAATAGATAAATTTAAATACATATTACAATTGGAATGGTTCATTGAAAAGGAACAAATAATTTACGAGGCATAAGTAGAAAGAAGTAAAATTATTCAACAAATCACAAGAACATACTGTATTATGAGGTTTACGAACTAAACAGTTTATTAAACGGAATGTGAGAAATAATTTGCCGCACATGGCAATAATAACTACATTAACTTAATTATCGCACAGTCCATGTAATTCAGCGTAATTTACGATTGCTCGATGCAGAAATTCATACTGCGACTGAAAAATACAGTTATAAGCATACGCATTCAAGTTTAAATTTAAAGGCACGTAAGTATTAATCAAAGCGTGTCTCTGTAAACGCAATTTGCGAGTTACAGTAAAAATATCGACACGACGTTCCACCTGTAACTGCTGTACAAGAATACTTAAACCTACAAAAAGAGAGCTTCTGTCCGAGCCTAAACCACAGTGCACCACCACAGGTGTTGCTGAACCATGATCTGTAAGCGTTGCTTGCACATGATCCACCAATTCAGTTAAGCCACGCGTCACCTCGGGCGCCTACACAATTAAACGTCATTAGAATAATTTTTTCTACAGTTACCATTGGACTGAAGTTAATAACTAAAGGTTATACCTCTCCATCAACCGTAGGCCACCCATGATACTGTAAGTGGGTTACTTGAACATCTTCGCTGTCTCTATTTTTAACAAAAAGTTCTCTTCGTGTGTAATACGGGCAACTCTCTGCTTGAACGTATCTTACTTGTATGTGGTCATATGAACTTTCATCTTCGGGCCAATACCGTGGGCACTTGCCTTCGCCTATTTCTGACAGCATTATTACTACGGTAATGCCCTGTTCTGAGATCATTCTCCAAAAGTCGCTTATTGTTGATTCCATTGGATCCTGAGTAATGATGAATGATCCAGAATTGTCGTACCCCTCAATGAACCATGCATTGATGTAAGTGGAATGTTCCTTTCCTAGCAGTTGTGTGAGTATAACTCTGTTTCTGTCGAAAGGTATCACAGAATTACTTCTGTTTTTCTCAACGTTGTCTTCGCTACTACCCACAGAACAGCATTTTTGGTCTTCAACGGTGTCTTTAATATTCTGTCATTAAAAAGGACTTTCATTAATATTCCAACCAAATAAATATTTTGATGTAACTAACAAGCAACTACTTGAAGTTTAATATTACTTTCATATAACAATTATGAGACAAATTGTAATAATAATTTTTTTGCCATCACGGAAGGAGTTCATCAAGGAGATGTAGTAATTTTCAACCTGACACTGGAAGAAGAAATGAAGAATATGAAAAACACTGGACCGATCAGTATAGAAAGTACACCGATACGTGCGTACACTGATGACAGCATACGTCCTGGGTAGTGTAGCTTAAACAAGCGTCCACGTTCGATCAGCAGAGTTAAGCAACGCTCTCTCTGGTCAGAACTTGGATGGGAGTTCCACGGCTGTATCTCTCGGCGCCTCGTGATACGGCTGTCACGAAAATAGTTGGTCCCGGCGGTCATAACAACATCATGACTGTCGTTAGTGGGGTTGGAAGTCCTCATAAATGCACAGCGACGCCTATAATTGGCCTAACAGCTGTTGGCTGAGTGCGAAATAAATAAATAAATAAATTATTAGAGCAAAAAAGGATTTCAATGAAAATTAATGCAAGCTAGAAGAATCGAAACTCCTTGGATTAAATACAGTGCCTTCAGAAATGATCAAACGTTTTTGATGGTCATTATTTTGGCGCCATTTATTTTAACTATTTGCTGTTGACTACACGTGCAGTGTTATACAACGTATGAATATGTTGGTAGCACTGTAAGTTTGACGCAAAACCTAACCTGCTAACCTAAAATTTGACATAGACTAACTTTTACCTATCTGAGAGCGTAACTAGATAACACTCACAGCATGAAAAAAGAAATTAACACGAATTAAAGTATGATATAGAAGCCATCATGCCTGCAAACATTTATGGCAAAGTAAAATACTAAGTATCAAGTCTCAAGTAAGAATTTATAAAAATTGTAATCAGACTACTATTAGGTCATTACATACAAACTTTGACAAAAACACATGAGGAACAATTGCAAATCAGCGAAAGAAATTCATTAAGAACAGCGTTTGGACCAGCACAGGATGAAGATGGAAATATGAGACCAAGAATGAATCATGAACAACAAAAACATTATCAAATACATAAAATCTCAAAGACTGATCTGGCTAGGTCACATCGATTGAATGAACGAAGCAAGAACAACCAGGGTGAATGAACTCCGCCAACACCCCGGAGCAGAGAAAGGCCACAGCTGAGATGGTTAGAAGATGTGGAGAAGGATCTTAAGCAAGTGAACATAACTTCATTAAAAAAACATCAGAGAGGAAAGTATGGGCCGAGATTGTACAAAAAGCCAAATCACACCCGTAGTTATAGACCCCCCCACTACACAGATACAGGAACGTAGAAATCCACAACTACGGAATATCGAAAGGATTACTCAAGCTCCAGGAGCAGGCCAAAATCCACATCGGGTTGATGTGCCTTTACAATAACAATTTCTAAATTCACGTAATCGATTAAAATTCAAACCTGTAAAAACAAATTACATTTATTTTTGATTTAATGTATTTCAATGTTTGTTACTCTAATTAATAAATAAGATCAACCATTTAATTAACATTAGCAGTTCCTAAATAGAGCTTATGAAAGGCAGTTTCATGTGCAGTTAGCTTAAAGGTTAAAAGGGTTTATGTATGTATATATTGGACGCTATTGTCATTATGTAACGAACAACTGGTATTGCATCATCATTGTTGAGATACAAGAACTCTTGCCTCTGGTATGGTTGACACATTGAGTTTGTGCTCTTGTATCACTTCTCTTAGGCTGAAAACACACGAAGCGGTTCACGCCGAGTCGGCAGCCGCCTACGATAAAACACACGAATCGGCTAAAAAGTCTCCGCGATAAACATAACGACGACATGTTTGATTAGATTAGATTAGATTTAGATCCACGACTGCCTTTTGCTGGCATGCGCACGTCAGCCCTTTGGGCTTTTTGTACTGTCGGGAGTTTTCAAGTTAGCAGGCCGACATCTGTATCTTTTACTAGATTTGCAATGTCCCCTACTAGCTTGCGGTTGTCAATAGAGTTAAGGCTCCCGAGTTGGTGTCTTTTACGCTCTAATGCTGGGCATTCAAAGAGGATATGATAGGCTGTTTCATCATTCTCTTGGCATAGTCTGCAAACAGGTTCATCTCTATAGATATTGATCCTGTGCATAAATTCTCTGAATGCTCCAGTGCCTGTTAGTAGACTGACTACTTGCTTGATTCGAGTTCTGTTCAGTTTCAACAGGGTTTTGGTGGCTTGTGGATTCGGAGTTTTTAGCAATCTTTTGCAGTGTGATGCTTGATTGTAGTTTCTCCACTTTAGTTGGTGTGCGGTGTTGACCCATTCATTAATAGCTGAGCGGGCTTGGTTTTTCTGAATGCTTAGACCAGGTTCTGGACCGGTCATTGCATTACGGGCTGCTTCTTTTGCGAGCTTGTCCGCCTTTTCGTTTCCTTCAATACCTTGGTGACCTGGGATCCAGCATAATTTTACTGTATTTCCCTGGCTTAAGGTTTGAAGTTTGGATTTGCATTCCTTGACCAGTCTCGATGAAGTACTGAAAGCGTTTAGCGCTTTCAGTGCTGCCTGACTATCTGAGAGAATGTGTTGAGCAGCTTCTTTTCTATGCTGATGTTTGCGCATACGTTAATAGCTTGTACTTCAGCCTGAAAGATGTTACAAAACTTTCCTAGACTGACTTTTTCGTTGGTTCTAGGATTGGTACTGTACACACCGGAGCCTGTACCCCCTTCAAACTTAGATCCATCAGTGTAAAAAATGATGTTCTTATTTGTTGGAGTTGGTAGTTGGTCCGGATTCCAACTTGTGTGTACAGTAAAGTTCTTTTCAAAGTCATAGGCTTTGATTATAAGATCAGAACCCATTTCTAATATTGGGTTGTTGATGTGTGACATGATCTTGCCATGTCCTAGATTATTAGCTGTGGTCATCCAGTGACCAGTACTTTGTAATCTGTAGGCTGCCATTCTGGCTTCACCTTCCAAGAAGATGTGCAGAGGTGGCAGATTTAAAATAGCATTCAGTGCTTGTCCTGAGGTGCCTTTAAAGGCTCCAGTGATGCACCGATTAGCTAGATATTGTATTCTGCTGATTTTGTGGATCGCAGTTGCTTGTTTTATTTTGGGCCACCAGACGATTATTCCATATGAAATTATTGGTCGAACCATGGTTTTGTACAGCCAGAGGGTCAGTTCCGGTTTGAGCCCCCACGTACTACCTATGGCTCTTTTTCCAATAACTAATGTTTGTATACACCTGGTGATTGTTTTGTCTAAGTGGGAGTTCCAAGTTAGTTTGGAATCGATGGTTAGACCTAAGTACTTAACCTCGTTCTCCCAGTTGACATTTGTCTCAAACAGTTTTATGTTGATTCTGTTTGTGATGTTCTTTCTACGAGTGAAAGCGACGAGAGTGGCTTTGCTGGGATTAATTCTAAGATTATTCTCTAGACACCACTCTTCGGTTATCTTTAGTGCTGATTTCATTACATTGTCTACGGTTCTTTGGTATTTACCTTGAATCAGTATGACAATGTCATCAGCGTATCCTTGAGTGTAGTAGCCTTTGTTATTGAGTTGGATCAGCAGTTCATCAACTGTGAGGCACCACAGGAGTGGAGAAAGAACTCCTCCCTGTGGACATCCCCTTGTCGCCTGCACTGTCTTTTCCTTGTCAAATAACTTGACTTTTACAACTCTGGTGTTGAGCATTGCCATAGTCCATCTTATCGTGGTGTTATCGATCCGATGGTTTGTCATTGCTCTTTCAATAGAGTGGTAGGAGGTGTTGTCGAAGGCACCTTCTATGTATAGAAATGCTCCGACTGCGTACTCCTTGTACTCCAAGGTTCTCTCAATTTTCCCCACTAGTTGGTGTAGAGCGGTTTCACATGACTTCCCTGTTTGGTAAGAATGTTGATATTTGTGAATCGAGAGTGAAGTTAGGGCTTCCTCCCTCCAGTATCTGTCTACTAATCTTTCCAACGTTTTAAGGAGGAATGACGTTAGGCTGATAGGTCTGTAAGATTTAGCTTCTGCATAGCTGCTCTTACCAGGCTTAGGGATAAATACTACTTTAGTCACTCTCCAGGATTGGGGAATGTAACCCAAGGCAAGACTTGCTTGGAACATGTCTTTGAGTGGGTTCAGCAGTATATCTATCCCTTTCTGCAGCATTACGGGTTGTATGCCGTCGTTTCCAGCAGATTTGAAAGGACTGAAGAGGCTAGTTGCCCATCTAATCCTTTCTTTGCTGACTATTCTCTTAGCTGTTTCCCAGTCTTCCCTCCTAGGGGTATGATTGGGTTCAGCCAGAGTAGGTTGTTCCACTGCTCCGCGTAGGTGAGTTTTTATCAAAAGAGATAAAGTCTCCTCTTCCGTTGTAGTGTATTCTCCGCTTTCTTTTTTAAGAGTGTCTACTGGGTTTATGGCTTGCTTTGAGATGATTTTGTGAAGTCTAGCTGTGGATCGCGTGGTCTCCACCTCCTGGCAAAACTTTTTCCAGGCTGCTATCTTAGCTGCCTTGATCTTTTTGCCATAGTCTGTGAGAGCCTTGTGATAGTTCTCCCAGTAATTTGTGGCTTTAGAACTATTAAACAGACGTCTGACTTCTTGTCTGGCCTTTTCTAGGTCTTTATTCCACCAATTTGTGTGTTTTTTTGCTCTTTGCTGACTTGGGTCTATTAGAGGACAGCTACTACTGTTGCCAGTATTCTTATTGAAGACAATGGATTCGTTTTCATTTTATTTTATTTGCATAATCAACATAATTTCCATTATTCCTCGGTTAAAGACGAATTTTCAACATATTTTTCTGTAGATTAGTGTGCCTTTTATGTAGCAAATACGACAGAAAGTTATTAAGAAAAGTTGTTTAGAATCAACATCCAAATCCAAATTTACAGGATTTTTGTAACAGTAACTCATTAACAGTGGTAGATTATAGTTTCTTGAAGCCATTTAAATATATATTAATTAGAATTGAAAAATATTTCTCCTAAAAAACGCATTGCATAAAAAACGTAAAAATTATGCAAACATAATACTTTTCGGTAAATAATAAAAACTCTGAGATTTTTTTAGAGTGTGTTATTTTTAGCTAACTGAACAATCTCAATGCCAGAAAACACCTATTTTTTAACTTTAGCTAAAAAGTAATTTTTAATTTTTTTAAATATTTTCAAAATTTCACATACAAAGGTGTAATATTAAAATTCATTTTTTTATGTGAACACTAAAGATTTATAATTGGGAAAAATAATATAAAATGTTAATTACTTCTTTAGATTTTTTATTATTTACCGAAAAGTAGTATGTTTGCATAATTTTTAGGTTTTCCATGCACGGCGTTTTTTAAGTGTAATATTTTTCCATTCTAATTAATATCTATTTAAATGGCTTCTAGAAACATTAATCTAGCCCTGTTAATGAATTGCTGTAACAAAAATCCGTAAATGTTCTTTTACAGTTGTCCAAATAAAGAGATTTGTCTTTGTCCAATTACATGTTCTAAAAATCTCCTTATTTAGACGACTGTAAAAGAACATTTACAGAATTTTTGTAACTGAAATTCATTAACACGGCTAGATTAGAGTTTCCGTCGACGGTTACCCCAAATTCAAGCATACATAAAAATAATATCTGCATTGATTACCTGCGCCTCAATAAAAGCCAAAACGGGCCATTATACCATGCACCGAAGTTTTTTAATTTATTACCTCCGGATTCTTGGGTAAAATCATCATAATTTTCTTTGTGACAATCAAGAAAACCAAGAAAATACTCACGGATACTGCGGTGTTCATCTAACTATCGAACAATTTGATAGTAGTTTATTTTTATATTACACATAAATTGTTTATTATTTTCGTTACATATGTTATAACAAATTAATGAGTATTTCTTATATTCACAGTAATAGTACAATTAAAGAACATTATTTGCTGAGAAATGAGCAAGATTATTTGAACAGTGAGCGACATTGTTAATTAATGTACTCGTATCGATTGGCGGAAAAATAGTATGTGTATCTTGGACAAAAAGCAACAGTCTCAGACTCCTGTGTTGTTTGGCTAGATAAACTGCATATTTTATGGTCGGTCGTAAAAAAACAATATATTTGATAATCATAGGTCAATGTTTAACACTATTAACAGCATTTCTAAATAAATAATAAAACATAATAAAATATAATTTGTATGAAGGCTATTGACACAAATGTATCCTTGATATTCTACACAATATTGAATACATATAAATTAATGTACACTTGTGCTCATAAAAATGGAGTACACTTACTGTTGGACTGATTTTTGTAATATTTTATTTTGTAATACCGGTTGGTTTGAAACATCGATAAAGTGAAATTGTTTGTTGTATTAAGTTATAAGAAAATAGTTAAATAAAGATATCGTATAAAAAATTTATTTGATAATGCGAATAATACGACTTTTCACATCAGTGCAACAGTAAGTGTATTCCATTTTTATGAGCACAAGTGTATGTATTTTCAAACATCATAACGGTGACGTTTGTGACTTGATTGTCAAGGTAAAAGTGTCACTTTGTCTGATTAGGCATAAAAAATGCTGCTCTATCTGCCTAGTCATATGAAATAACAAAACCAAACATTTCAACAACTCGTATTCGAATATCTTGATTGTAAAATTCCTTCTATTTTGCCCATCACTACTTCCTTCTCAGAACGCTATGAGAATGTGGCAACATGGCCAATAAATCTTTGTGCTGGGATAATTTTATGGTTGTGCCAGCTGGTGTCAGGTAGAAAAGTCCAAGGGACGTTTGCTCGCTGCAAATTAATATATTCGAGAAATGTGGGTATGCAACCCAATTAACAACCAATACGTTCACAGCCATAAGCCTGAGCCTCTTCTAATTATATGCTCTTTGATATTGTGTTATTTCTTTCACAGAGAAAAAAGGAATCTATATTTTAATCTACAAACATGACCATCAATATTTTAATTCAACAGTGATATAATTTAAAAATAATTTAAAAAACAAACTGTAAAGGGGAACACGGAAATTTCCTGGCAAGGTCGCAAATGCAGTCACGCATCTGCTGGGATTCGAACTCGCGAAATCCGATTGTTACTCCGAGTGCTCTATCTTATGGACCATACTTTTGTGTATTGATTAATTTAAAGTTCAAAAATGGTAGGTAACTGACAGTGGCAAATTTCATAAGATTCCGTAACTAAAAAGTGCAATTCTTGTAAAATAAAGAGCAAACAAAATAAAATCATGCTGATCAACTTCACCCGCCAAGTGGGGCCACTTTGATCATCCACTGTAGATGATTTTAAAATGCACTGTACAGTTCGCAGATGAAGATATTCCCTCCACATTTAATTCGATTTTATAGTTTTTGAGATATACTTAAAATTGTTTTGGGGACGACTTTGATCACCATTAGTTCAAGCACTGCCTTCAACGTACTGTTTATACGTGTTTATTTCCAAAAATGAATGCATATTTCTGACTGTTACAATTAAATTGAATAAAATAGTAAACACAAATACAATTCATAGGTAATAAAAGAAGCTTAAACATTACAACTTAAATTAAGAACTGATAATAAAACAAGCGCGTAACTGGCTCCACTTTAATTCCGAGCTGGGGCAATGCACAAAGTTGCCGCGTGATATCAAACTCGCCCCATCTTACGGTAATAAATTCACATGAGCCTGTTCGAACACGAAGCAATACAGTAATTGCTCGCCGATACAATTATACGGCAAAGGCTATATAAGCGGGGAAACTGGTCAGCGTTGGTAACTAACTAATCAAGACATCCATTACGGATGGTAATTTGTAAATATTGTAAATATAGGTTATAGTACACTTCACTACTACAATTTTTGGAAAACCTGCCTTACGGTGGGTAAAAAACATAAAATAAAAATATTTGTAAACGATCAGTTTGCAATTAATTACTTAGTATGCAAATGCATATTATTATAAATTGCACTTATAACCCTAGATATTATTCGCGCCGTTTTATTCTTTGTTGAAGTCGTATCATGTAAATAAATACTCTACGCTACACGTTTAGCTAGTATAACGAAAACTCAAAACTGAATTTAAAAAACCTTATCAACATTTTATAAGTTGGGTATGTTTTTATTGTTTACTTCTTTTTATCGGTTTACAATGCAGCATTTTCTTTATTAGTCTACTAAAATCATAAATTTCACCAGAACCTAGGAAGGTGTCAAATGAGCATACAACAAGAAAGATATCATTTTGGACAACTTCTGTAATAATTTGTTAGAAATATTGAAATTTTATCAGTTATGTGTAGTTTTTTTAGTCAAAAAATTATTAAAAGAATCTGTAAATGGCTTTACTCAGAACTTTATTCGCAAGCAGCGTTGTCAAAAGAAAATAGGAATAAATTAAATATCTTCACGTTCATATTAATACTGAAGCAATAAAATGAAACACTTAAATGCAAATTACATCAATTTTTAAATAAAAAACATTACCAGCGATGGCATTACAACTTCAGCGCCTGCGACTGCGATTTCAATGATCGACGGTAGCCCGCCAGTAGGGATGTTCCGAATACTCGTATTCGTATTCGTATTCGCGAGTATTCGCTGTATTTTCAATATTTGTATTCGTAATCGTATTCGCCAAAATTAACACGAATATTATACGAGTATTTGACATTAAAATTATAGAAATATAGATAAGAATTTTAATAAAAATATAAAACAGGTATTCATACATTAAATAAAACATTTTTTTTTAAATATTAACCATTCTATAACATTAAATAAAAAACAAAACTATTTTCCATACTATTTCTAAAAATTCCAGCGCATACAAAAACGATGTTGAAGTTGATATTATTCACTCATGGTCATGTATTCGTATTTGTATTCGCGAATATTCATAAGAGTATTTGTATTCGGTATTCGTATTCGGGAATACGAATTTTTGTATATTCGGAACATCCCTACCCGCCAGTAAACGAGCATTCGCTGCCGCGGCCACCGAGTACGCCTCACATTGGTGAGATGCGGATGCCTTGAATACAATGCATGTTATTGTTCACCCTTTTTCTCTTTTAGAACAAATTTACCCTGTATCTATCTGTTGGCTTCCGTTTTCGTCGAGGTTTAAAGCCTGAGATATGTGGAAATTATCACTTTTATTAACTATTTCTCAGTTGAAGAAAAAATAAACAACATTTTACTTTTTAAGGTACTCATCATGTACATGTTCCGTTTAAAAAATGACATTTTTCGTCAAGCTTAAACAACTGAGCTATCTGCAAAATATTACTTTCATTTAAGTAATCGTTCTCGAGTTAAACAAAAATATGCAGAATGTTATATTTCAAGGTGCTCACTCTGTATATATTTTATCGGCATTTTCTCGGTTTCATGCCAGGAAAGCATAGAATACGCATGCAAAATATCGTCTTTTTCCAATAGACAGACGTGACTGAGAAAACCTGTTTTCGTCATCTAAGAACCCTGAGACGTGAAGAGCTTAAGAAATCTTGGAAGGTGATTTTTTCGCGATTACAATACTTCCTTCGTCGTTTAGACGAGGGAAGTACAGGGGCGGACTGGCTGGGGAAGGGGCAGGAAGACAAAGTCCCCCTGGGCCTTCATACCCCACTAATGCGGGCCTCTACTGGCCCCCGGTTTAAAAAATCTGGCTACCTATATACCGTACTTCAGAAAAATGTGAAAAATATATCCATGTGTTGTGTCAAGTATTTGGAGTGGTAAAATTTATAGGAGAAACACTAATCATGGAAACTTTTTGGAAATAATAATAATAATAATAGCTAAGTGGGAGCTACTATAGAGAAAAGTAGTCAATGAGAAATGGCAATGAGCGAGACAATTGTGAGCGAACCGAGTATATATTAAATTTGTGTATATTAGACAGCTGTGATACTTTACAAGCCAAAAATTTATTTGTATTACTAAAACGCCTAGCTATATTTTTCGGCTAATCTTGAAGTGAATGGATATTTGGTGATACAGTAGCTCAACTTCCTATGCCAAAATTTAAAAACCGGTATTTTGCAGGTGATAATTGTCTGCAGCTTGCAGTATTGTTTGCATTAAATAAAATAATGGAAATTTGATAAAAAAACAAGTTCTGAAGCTGAATCTCGCGACAAGTTGCACATGCATTTTTAATTTTTTTAAGAATTTGGTCCTACATCAAAGTATTTGCGAACAGAAAATTTGAATTTGGTTTCGGGTTGGTTTATGGTGGAGCAAATAAAAAACAAGTTGAAATAAGGCAATGGATAGCATCTATGAATTCCAAACTAGAAGCACAAATATGGATATTTCTATAGAAGAGAAACTATCAAGCACAGGCATCTCCAGGAATGCAAAAATTGACGATGAACAATGCAGCAACGAAAGACCTAAGGACCAGATGGATGTGTTCTGAGTTGAAGTTTTCACTGTTAGCAAAGATGAACTCTGCTAACGCCCAGTCCAGCTATTAACGTTGCACAAAGTGATGCTTAAAAAACATAAATATACAATTGATAAAGCTAAAAATCCTTTAATAGTAAGATTTTTGCAAATTCTGATAATAAATCTTGGGCTGTATGGAATGTTATTAGAAGTGAAGTCGCACTCTAATAAACAGAACAAGTACCCTGCAAAATTTTATAATAAACCAGGTACACCTTTAGCAAATTTCAGTGATGCAGCTGTAATGCTTTTAATAACTTCTTTGTTATACGAAAATTGAAAACTATAGAGCAATCTCAATTTTATCTGTCTTCTCCAAAGTGTATGAAAAAGCATTTCATGCCAGACTGCTTAAGCATGTTAACGATAATAAAGTCTTATATGAGCGCCAATACGGTTTCTGTCCTCACCTATCAACAGAATTTGCACTGTTATCGACAAATAATTATATAACTCAAAATTTTGATAAAAATAAAGAACTTGTTGGCATTTATTTCGATCTTAGACGTGCATTTGACTTGGTGTCGCACACCATTTTATTGGAAATACTACATACATATGGTATCACTGGCTTGACACTTACATGGATAGCTTTGTACTTATTAAAGAGCACTCAAAAAGTTGTATTAAAGAACGACAAAAATGAAGAACACCATTCTAATCTACTTGAAGTTAAAGCAGGGGTACCCCAATGCACTCTTGGCCCCTGCTCTTCATTATATTTTTAAATGATTTAGTTGAATCTCTATTGAGAAGCAAAGTGACCAATAGGCACATATTTAATTTTTGATGCTTACTTATAGTTTTAGAGTTGATAAAAAAATAGTAACCAGTGAACAAAAGATATTGATCAAAGGTGTTTTAAGCTTCTTGTTTATAGTTTTTAATGATTACTTACCTAGTTTAGAGCTTCCCATACAAACATTAAGAGATAACCATTTTCACTTAGTGACTCACATATTGCTGACCGGTAATTAATTTTGCTTCCCAATTTATTTTATAATTTACAAAAAATCAAATACCTTGCTGATTGTTTAAATCACAGCCATTATAAACTATTCCAGTTAGTTTTTTTACAGTAGGTAATTTATTTCTTATACTTTGTTCATTCGCTGTTTCGTCCTTTGTGCTGCAGCTTAGAAGACCTGTTGTGCTCTCCGATGTTTTAAGGCTTCACAAAGACATGTTGGTTTTCTCAGAATTATGTTTATAGAGGTGTTAGTTAACATTTCAAATTATTGTTTCACCCATGTGTCTCTGTCAACAGATTTTTCATTGCCTTTCCCATACCAGACTGAATCCGCCGTGTTCCTGAAGGGGTCCAGGACAAAACGCCGAATGCCCAAAACGCCGAACCGATAATTCGTCCAAAACTCCGACTGCCATTCTGCCGAACGTGTCCAAAACGCCGACTGCCAATCTGGCGACTAGGCCCAAAACGCCGACTGCCATTCTGCCGAACGTGTCCAAAACGCCGACTGCCAATCTGCCGACTATGTCCAAAACGCCGACTGCCATTCTGCCGAACGTGTCCAAAACGCCGACTGCCAATCTGCCGACTATGTCCAAAACGCCGACTGCCATTCTGCCGAACGTGTCCAAAACGCCGACTGCCATTCTGCCGAACGTGTCCAAAACGCCGAACGGCGCTGACCGTCGTCACATCGTTCGTGAGGTTAGCGTCGGAGCCGAACGCGAATCGAAATTTGTATTTAGCCCAAGATGCCGACTGCACATCGATTCGGCACTTTGGCCATTCGGCAAAATGGCCTAGAACGCTAGTACGAGCCTCGCCCAAAACGCCGACCGCGTTGGAGTCGGCAGTTTGCCCGTTCGGCGAAATGTCTTGCAAGGTAATCGCTGTCATGACCAAAACGCCGACTGCATGTACCGGCGGTAGTAAACAGTTTTGAAATATTGCATTCTTGTAGATGACGTTGCAATATGGTGGGTTTGTTTATTTGATTAACTGTTTCTCACTTCATGTTAGATAGTTAGATGTTTCGATCAAACTCATTTATTTAGTATGCCTGGTGCGTATTAAATTTTACATAAATAATTATAAACTCATCACAACATTAAAATATCTTTTAAAATGTGCACAGTAGTGGTTCACTTTTCAGTCCTCCCGATGGTACCTAGAAGCGCTTATTCACTATGGAAAACAAACTGTTCGTGACTCATGGTGTGTAATTAATTCTGCAGCTACCAATATGTCCACAATACCTGCTTTTGTATTTACAACTGCCTAGTTAATGCTTATAATGCCTCCTTTGCTACGTAGAATGACTGTATTGCCTAAATCGAGCATTTGTATTTGATTGTCAGTGCCTCTTTGCCTGTCTATTGTTGAGTTTTTTATGTTTACAAATCCGGTCTTTACTTATGATTAAGGTTTTGTTAATGCTTTTAAGATTTAGTTAAGTTTTCGAGAAATGAAATCATTATAGAATACTACCACCACATATTTTTGTTTGGTTTCTTTTTTTACTGTTCCACATTTATGAAATTAAATAAATTATATTAAATACTTAAAAATAACAAATACCAAGTATCATAAAGACTACACTTGTCACGTCTCAACATAAGCAGTAAGTGTATGATATCAGCTCTTTCTGCGTTTCATTACGATTATCAGTTTTCAGGTTGGTAACAAAAACTGCGGCGGAAACAACACATTTTCATTATAAACTACTAGCTTCTTGTACGGTCAACAAACTTTTTTCGGAATCTTAAATGAATTCTAGAGTACCTCCCCCTTCATTCCATACATTAAACCAAAAAAACCCTGTACAGCAATATTGTAGGTAAGAAAGAAATAATATTCTTCCCAAAAAAGTTCTCCATCACTCTTTTATGCTTCACGTACGCCCTAGAAGTGTGTATGTAATTGTCGTTTCTCTTGTATAGATTGATGAAACTATAGTTGCAGCATTAACAATCAGAATACGATAAAAAAAAATAGTGTGATACACGCACACAACTTCCTTTTTCAGTGATCTTTAATTAATAATTAGCCAAAAAAATTATTTTTAATTTTTAAGCATTTGTCAAAAAATTTCAAAAATTACAAATTCTACAGAAACCGTAAAAAATAGAGTTAGTTGAAAAGACAAATTTTCATATAAGTACAATACCGCGAGCGGTCGACGAATTGCAGAAAATTTTTGTCAAAGTGTATGAGTGTTTATTGCTTCGATATAAATTTTGAAGCAATAAACACGAATAAACACTTTGACAAAAATTCATGCAATTCGTCGGCTGCAAGCGGCATTTGAAGGACTATTCAACGAACAAAATTGACATTTCTTAGTAATTAATCAATTTTATCACGTCCTCTTTGAAAATAAAAATCTGTTGACGTAAAATAAATTGTTTGACAAATTTGACATTTCTAATGTCATATTTGATTAATTTTTCAGGAAGTTAAGTAAATGTCACAGGACGAGAAAAAAATTTTCATTAAAACTCCGCTAGCGGAATTGTTGCACAATTTTACGCTGATTGGTGGCAAATGACATAAATACTAAATTATGATTGGTGAATAGTTAACTTGAAGGGGGTGTGTTGAATAGTCTCTAAAATTTTAATACGGGCTGTTCTATTTAAAATTTGAGTTAATAAAAAAAGAAACCAATTTTCAAGATATTCAACTGAAAAATCACCTATCTCACATCAATACACATTAAAAATGTAATAACAATGTAACGTTTGAAAAACATCATTAGAGCCGTCTTGAAAAAAAAACGAAAAAAACTGAAAAATCACAAGAGTAAACACCATACTTCCGGCTATGCGATTTTTTTCAAAAGCTTGTTGTCGCATCTAGATAGTAAACAAAACTTATATACACTGCTAAAAAAAAATTAAAGGAGCACCTAGTAAAAGTCGACTTAAATTGTTACGCGTTTCTATGACAATCAGTATTTGTTTGTTGTAGGTTTTTGTTTTCAGGGATTTCATAATGGAAACGCTATCACTGTACATTGGAAAATTTGTAGACTGAGTACTGTTTCAAAATTTACATTAACCGTAATTTTGCAAGAATTTTAATAGGTGCTCCTTTATTTTTTTTGAGCAGTATATAAAGCTTCAACGTCATTCTTCTTTTCGTTTTTTTCTATTTAAATGTTTTTATGTATCAAAGCAGAACTGACCAGAATTAGAAATGTGTGTAAGCCCTTTGGTCCTAAATACTTAATCATTTTTGGACTTATCTTATCATGTCCAGAGGCTTTACTAACTTTTAATGTTAATATTGCTTGTTCTAATTATTTATTTTGCATGCTTTCCTATTCAACTCTGATATGCTGTTGATCACTTTTCGTTGAGTCATCTGCATCGCTATTATGTTGCCCAAGTATATCTTCAGAGGGTGTCAGGACAAAAAACCCCTGGACAAAAAACCCCGGACATAAAACCCCCGGACAAAAAACCCCCGGACAAAAAACCGCCCGGACAAAAAACCCCCCGGACAAAAAACCCCCGGACAAAAAACCCCCGGACAAAAAACCCACACAAAACAGAATCTAGGATAAAAAAGCCGTCGAAAAAACGTTATCGTTAAATAATATTTAAAGTAAAATTTGGCGGCATTTGGGATTGTTATAAGGGCTAGAATATGGAAATTTCCAATATCTAATCGTAAACAGAAGGGAGCACAATCCTTAAATGTAGTTTTAAAAATAAACCAACTGGATTAGTATATTATTGCTAAGAACTCGAATAATCCGTGTTTCACCACTTGTAGATCTGTAAACAGCAACATTTTTGGGAAGCGGTAGCCGTTACCTACTTTAAGCTGTATTTAGCTTTTTCCAGTAATATTCATATAATAATCCTAAAATTAGCTAGTAAGCAGAAAGCATGCTTGTAGTATGCACTAATCTTAAGCCTCCTTGCCCGATTCTTAAAATTAAAACATGTTTTCTTTGCCATAAATAACCATTTCAAATTGTCCTTCTTATCTTTGTATTCAAAAAGGTAACTTAAGGTAAATTGAGTAAGGGGGTTGATGATTAAGACAAGAATGCAATTAACAACCATTTACGTAGTAGATAAAAGAATTTTATATGGGTAATTACGTTCCTAATGTATCCCCCGCCCATAGACATGTAATCTGCAACCCTATTGGCATTTTTCTACAAAAGTACTTAAGTAAAGCCCTATAAAGCTCAAATTTTGGTTTTGTTTGTCACTTTGCTGTTGATAATGGAAGTGATACGTTCTAACAAGGATGGTAAAAAGTTGTGTTTACAAGGTTTTGTGCGGGGTTTTTTGTCCGGGGGTTTTTTGTCCGGGGGTTTTTTGTCCGGGGGTTTTTTGTCCGGGGGGTTTTTTGTCCGGGGGGTTTTTTGTCCGGGGTTTTTTTGTCCGGGGGTTTTATGTCCGGGGTTTTTTGTTCAGGGGTTTTTTGTCCTAGACTCCTTCAAAGTGCTGTTTCCAACGGGCCATGATCTCCGTGTCGTTAGTTAGTAATTTTCCCGTTTTATCTTCAATGGCATTCAGAAGGAATGTTTTGTTTTTTCTGAAATTCTTTAAGACTCTTAACCTTCTGTTCTTTTTTTCAAGTGTGTTCCATGTTTCATTTTCCCCAAAACTCATCTTCCAAACTTTGTTTCTTAGCATTATTCACCATTTTGTTTACTTTTATTCATAGTCGCGTCAATAAAGCCTTTTTCTCGGAAGTCCTCAGGAACAGCTCCGATTTTGATGATTTTTTTTTTAAATTTTGATTTTTTATATTATTTGAAATCAGAAACCTTTTGGAGCGGGGACGAAATGATTTATATTGTTTAAACAATATGTTTGATAATTATGTAGACAAAATTTTTTTTATACCATACCCATTGAAAATGAGAAAAAAAGAGATATTTATGAAATGTTTTCATATTACTATTGAAAATAATTGTTATATATTAATATACAGTGTGTCCCAAAAAGTTTTATACAAATAGAGAAAAAGTTTATCTTACATTTCACAAAAAAAATTCTTGATGAAAAGCTCTGCATGACTTGTAGATCCATAATCAAGTACAAAATTTTTAAAACATTGGAAGATATACAGGGAAAATCAAAATTATGATTTGGAATGAGAATAAAATACGTTCTAACTGTAGTGGAGAGCAAAATGTTCATTGAAATTGGTATTAAGTAGCATTTGACATTTGTTGACAGTTATTAGATATTCCAAAGCACTATCCAGAACGTGTTTAATAAGGACGAGTAACACAAAATCAGGCGCTTATTCTGAACGGGATCTTACGATGTTTCGTACTGCGCATTAATCTAACAAGTGTTGACGTATTTATTGAAATAATCTTATAATTTTTATCTGGGAAAATCACTAATCTAATAATTTTTTGCTGCTTAATAACAATTTCAATGAACATTTTGCTCTCCACTACAGTTTGAACGTATTTTACTCTCATTACAAACTATAATTTTGATTTTCCCTGTATACCAGCCAATGTTTTAAAAATTTTGTACTTGATTATGGATCTACAAGTCATGCAGAGCTTTTTATCAAGATTTTTTTTTGTGAAATGTAAGATAAACTTTTTCTCCATTTGTATAAAACTTTTTGGGACACACTGTATATTAATATATAACAACTATTTTCAATAGTAATAAAAACATATCATAAATATCTCTTTTTTCCCATTTTCAATGGATATGGTATAAAAAAAATGTTCTACATAATTATCAAACATATTGTTTAAACAATATAAATTATTTCGTCCCCGCTCCAAAAGGTTTCTAATTTCAAATAATATAAAAAAACCAAACTTTAAAAAAAATCATCAAAATCGGAGCTGTTCCTCAGGACTTCCGAAGATTGCCTGTTTTATGTATTCATTGACGGGACTATCAATGATGTTTATAAAACGCATAGTCTTCATTGCATTTTGTTGTGAGGTAGCTGTGCCATAACTGTTTCCTTATCTTTAATTTTGATGGATTTGTTTTGTCCTTGTCTTAATAGTGTGGTTTTTTACACCACCTACCTTTTCTGCTGCCGATATTTTTATTTTTTTATTTTTGCCCAATAGCTTCTGTTTTATCATCATATTTAATTGAGTCAACTTCGGACACTTTTATTTCTAAAAGGATTTGGTAGCTAAGTTGTACTTCCTCATGTTTTAGTCTGCGAGACTGGATTGTTGTTACTGGTTTTATGCTTTTACCCCCCTGTATATTTTTACATATTTGATTTTTTCCTTTTCTAAGCTTTATAAATGCGGTGGTCTTTTTTTTTAAATTCGCTTTATAAGTTCCGGATGTATTTGATTTTTCATTAAAAAACACTAACTTTCTATGGCACACTGGTTATGTATGGATGAGATATGAGTGAATTAAAAAAAAATATGTAATAAGGACCGGTTTTACAAATCAAGGATAAAGTTATCCGGGGAATAAATACTCTAGAAACGATTGCTGCAACAAAGGAAACTATGACAATTATACCTCGGATAGCTTATTGTGGGTATATAGATACTTGCATTGGTGTGCGGAAAAAAGTCACAGGAAACAAGTCACGGAATTAAAGCCCCCGGAAAAAAATCACTCGGAAAAAGTCACCGGAAAAAAGTCCATTGGAAAAAAATTCCTCGCAAAAAAGTCACCGGAAAAAAAGTCACCGGAAAAAAGTCACCCTAACATAGCCTGCTGAGAGAAGGAAACATCGTGAATAGATTATAAATAAGTGATAAATTGATAGTGATAACCTAATAACCCACGGTGTTAAGGGAAACGTGGGTTATGATGTAAACAAGCTAGTAATAGTCCAGTTTACTTGTTTAAAATGAACTATTGGAACACCTTATTACTATTGTATTGGATAAAAAGTATCTCTTTCATTATTTGTTGTACAAATATCTACTTTTGATTAGTGATATAAAAGTCGTTTTTTAATAAAAAAACGTAAAAAAATAAATATTTTTTTAACCATTTTATTGAAACTGTGAATTGTCAAGCCCTTTTCGGCTAAATTTTGAGTTAAAAGATAGCACTATGCAAAAAAATTACGTATATATCGTTAAAGGCATCTCGAATCTCCAAATTTAAATAATGGACCATACAATATTTACATGGGATCTAACGCAGTAGTAGTTATATTATTAATTACCAAAAACACTTTGTGCTATAATTCACTGTGGGTGCTTATGCACCCAGAGCCCCCGTGGTTTCGGCGCCTATGCTAATTTGTATAATTTAATTGATTTTATACAAGATATTCGCTGTCGGCACTTGGTGGAACTGCTTAACATTGCTAACTGAATAAAACGTTTGGATAATTTCCACTAATACTTACTTATTAATCATAATTTGTGTATACCGAAGAGGAAGTTTAAGTAGGTATTTCTTCAGATAAAACTGGTCCTGAGATGGTTGCCGAACACAATCACTTGCCAAACCCAGTTGAGGTAATTGTAACAAAAGCAGACTTTTTTCTGTATGACTTTTTTTCCGGGATTCACTTGCGATGTAGAACCGGCCTTAAACCATCTATTATTTTGGTATAGAACATGTGGGCCGTAGAAAATAGCCAATGAAACACTAAAGACGGCTGCAAGCCCAAATACTAGTGGTATTTAAAAATATCAGAGCATATGATATAATAAAATTAAGTTTCGTTGACTTATTAATATTTTAAAGTAAATGAACGATTAAAAATAAAAATGAATTGTTTTTATTAAAACTGAATATCTGAACATAATTCTTATATGCCATATTTTTCTTTTTAAAAATAAAGGTAGTTTCTTCCTGACATTTTACATTAATTCTATTTCCCGCCAAACCGTAAAACAATTGAAAAATATATTCCTAAAACTAATTTTAAATGATGCACAAACTTCTTGAGAAATCAATAATAAAACAGTTTTCCGTTTGTTGCGAATTTTTCGGAAGACGCTGTATATGAAAATTTTACAGATCTAAGTGTTTATTCATTATTTATGTGAGATTTCGATATACCTATAAGTACAGTCGTGTGCAAATAAATCTGGGACAGTGTTTTTTTCACATGCAGATTCAGTTAAGAATTTCAAGAATATTTCCATGGATTTCCTCTTATCAGAGAGAGTTACGGGTTTCAGTACCTGTTAAAGTTTTATGTAACTCTTTCTGAAAGCAGGAAATCCATGGAGATATTCTTCAATTCTTAACTGAATCTGCATGTGAAAAAAACACTGTCCCAGATTTATCTGCACACGACTGTACATTTCAAAATCACTCTGTATATGAGTCTTCTTAAGAGTGGCACATTTTTTATAATACAACGTATAGAACTTAAAATATTTGAATTTCAAATGGCAAAGTGTTAATCTTTTACTAATTATAATATCAAGTCTCTTAATGGGTATTTTATCATTTTTGTAAAATAACATGAATTAATGAAAAACGCAGATTAACATTTGTAAGAATACTCTATTATCGTTATCAAAGTATTTTACTCTTTTTGATGTATGCAGTCAAGATATGTAAGTTCTTACTACCATTCCAGTAATTTAATGTGTTTCTCATCTGAATTTCTTTAGATAGGTCTTCTAATTAAAGTTAGTCCACCATAAAATCCTTTGCTATTATCGATCTTTCGGAGGGAATAATATTTGCAGATATCGCTTATATCGGCGCGGCGGCGGCGGTTAAAACAAATATGTGCAATCTAAATCTAAGAATAATTAAAAGCAGGTCTTCTTGAAGTTTTGGCCCAACCATTAATGTTTTATTTAAACTAATCCCAGATAAATACAGCCGATGCTTCAAACTTCACTAGTAGTTTTTTGGATTTACTTGATTCCTTTATTACTGCGTGATGCGGTAGGTAAAACGCATTGGGTTCATTTAATTTTGATACCGGAACCAATTCTATATGGCTAACTCTTTGATAGTCGTTCATAAATGACTATAATTTGTTATAGTAAGGAACTTCGATTTCATTTAGTCTTCAAAATTAAAAATCGCCTGCTAGTTATTTCCTTTGTTAATCCGATTAGCCAATATTGGAGGGATTAATTTTGAACGGCAGTTTTATTACCTGCCGGCACCGTTTCGTCGAAATGTGTTTGCAAAATGTGCTTCACGTTGTACTTTTCATGGGAAACTAGAAAGGCTGAAGATTTTCTACTTCTCCGAATTTACTTACATAATGACATATTGCAGGTTGTGCAAGTGTGACAATTTTTCAGTGCTGCCAAAATCAGCAAGCAAAAGTTCCAAAACATAATTTAAACAAGGTACCAACTTGACAGCGTTTTGACAGTTCATGAATTTTGTGAACGGATAGTAGACAACTTTAAGGTATTTGTTACTCACCTGCTTTAAAAAATATGCCGCTATATGACAAATTCCGAGATTCTCAAAACGTTTTCTCAAATTTTTAACGGTGTTTTATAAGAGAACTACGGATCTGAGGCAAAAACCTTAAACGAGTTTTTTAGACCTCTTTTTACGTTACAATGTTGGTACCTCCAGAATTCACATTGTCGACTTAAGAAACACGCTGTATAATTATTTCACTTGTCGGAAGTTTAACTAAACCATAAACGTCTTTTTTTACACGTGTTGGCACTTTAGTCACTTATTTCAGGGACTAAAGTAGCTCATTTAATCCCTAGTAACAGAAGTAATTACTTTAGTCCCTAGGGACTAAAGTAAAAATGTTACCGTATCTATGGTAAATTTATGTACACAGCATTCTTAATAAAATTTGTATTTAAAATTAATCAGCCGGCAGTACTGAAGTGCATTGTCAGTCTATGTCAAATTCGAGGTTAGTAGGTTAGGTTTTGTTTGCCATTTGACACACACTGGCGCAAAATTTAACCTACAAATCTCGAATTTGACATAGACTGACAATACACTTCAGTACTGCCAACTAATTCAGGCTATTCAGGGCCTACTGCAATTCAGTTTTTAAAAAATCACTCTGTACACAACATTCTTAATAAAATTCGTATTTGTCAGTTTCCAAATTGACAGATTTAAAATGTTTCAAATATTTGATGACAATGTTCCCAAAAGTGCAAAAAATAGCGTATACCACACGGGAATAAAGTGCATAAATCTCTTGAGTGATTATTTCCCTCAGGTCCTACGGGCCCTCAGGAAATAGTATTCACTCGCGGGATTTAATGATGCACTTTAGTCCCTCATGATATAATATACTATTTGTATGTATCAGTGGCGTAACTAAGATTTTGCTCTGAGGGGTGTTCTGTGAGAGTGATCAACCTTACAAGAAGAATTTTAAAAAAATTGAGCGTACCATAAAGTATAGTTGATTTCATTTCTACAGGACTTGCGGTAGGCCTTGATTTAACTTCTTGGCAGTATAGACCACCTAGTTACATTTAAGAATTGATTTTTTGCTTATTAACCAAAAGAAGTCAGAAATAATTATTTGCTAAATAAATAACAACTTAGCTTGCTTGTAAAACAAAATTGCAAGATAATGCCTCTCCTTGCACCAACTCTAACCTATGAAAATGTTAAATGTCATTTTGACTAGTGATGGGCATTACCGGACAATTTTCATAACCGAATTATTTGCATTCGAATGATATTATCAACCCAATGATTATTTGAATAATCATTCGAATAAATTTTGGCTTTCGATTCGTTTCGATTTCGCCAGTTTGCCGGTTGGCGGTTCACCGTCAGCTGCACCGGCATCGTAACTTGCAGATAGCAGAGGAACTCAGTTAATCGTTAATTATAATAATTGTATAAATGATTTTTATTTTATTTCTAAGAGAATAGCTATATCAATACTAATCATAAAGAATGCGAATACAAAGTATTTATTGAATCTATTTTTAGTTCCTAAAATTCTCTAGTAGCCACCTTTCCCTTTTCGCTTGCACATCATACCGGTATATTTTAGAATCCATCATTTATCTACGTTCAGCCTTCCGCGGTTTTAAGGACGCACACTTAAAATTTTAAACATCGAAATCAGCTTCTTGTCCTACGTTCATATCATATGACGACGGATGGGCATCGACTGCTCCGTTATTAAAAATTGAATATAAATATGTTACGATATTGGAAAATCGTATTTCGCTTTCTGTTTATCCCTTATTAGGCATAATCAACCGCGTTTCGAAGCAAAAATTTAGACCGTTATAAATTAATACCAACACAGCTTCGTCAAATCTCATACTCAGCAGAGCGTTATCTTTAATAGGAACGGCTCCATAAATTTAACTGGTCGACTGGGAGTCTCAAATGTGTTAATAACATCAACAAGCAGCCGCGAGCCTCACTTGGGTCAATCAGTACAATCTGCCTTGCTTATGGTTATGAATGACGTATTATTTACAGAATTTCGATCACTCGCAGGTCGCTGAGATACGGCACGTGGTACGTAGGTTATTTTTCATTCGAATACTTGGAACGAAAACCGAGTTACAGAGGTTATTTTAATAACCGGATAACCGGTTATTTTTCATTCGAATAAGCCCTACACTAATTTTGACTGTAAAAAATTAGTTAAATCTGTCCTATAGAAATGAAAGCAACTATACTGTTTACTTATAAACAATAAAATCATTACAATTGTAATACAATTTATAGTAGTAATTCAAGTTTTCTTGGTTTTTTGCTAACTAGTTTATAATTTCATCTACGTTCACCAGCAGTTCTCTGTGAGTGGAAAGCATTACCAATCAGTTCAGCCTATATTGCGATGTTGCATTTCGGAGGAAGTCTTAATTCTATATAAGGTGGAGAATGATCTTTCAGCTGTTGCAGTTGACACAGGAATCGTTGCACGGATTTCCAGCAACTTGAATATGTTTGGAAACATGTCCATTTCCGGTATAATTTGAATTGAGCAATCACGTCCGAAGGAGGTTCGTTGAGATCGGATTTTAAAAATGGTCGAGTCCGAATTCCGAATGTAATTATTGATATTCAATTATACATTAGTAAAACTTAATTTTAGATTTTTAGTTTAAGACACATTTTAGTTATTCCTAAAGCCTCTGGGGGTGTTTCGACACCCATATCACCCCCCGTAGTTACGCCACTGGTATGTATTATCGATAACCTCATTTACCTACAAAACGTCAATTAGAACTAGAGAACGGCATCATAAGTATTAAATATCCTACTCTAAATTAAATAGGCAGTTGTAAATATAAAAGTAGACATTGTGGACATATTGGTAGGTGTAGAATTAATTGCACTTTATGACCAATGAATAGTTTTTTCCCGTAACGAAACAGCACTCATAGGTACTATACAAGTTTTCCGCGACTATTAAAAAGATTCAGAAAGCCAAATCGCATTTGTTTTTCCACAATTTTAGCCTTGAAGTGAGAAACAGTTAATCAAATAAACAAACCCACCATATTGCAACGTCATCTACAAGAATGCAATTTCATAACTGTTTACTGCTGCCGGTACATGCAGTCGGCGTTTTGGTCATGACAGCGATTACCATGCAAGACATTTCGCCGAACGGGCAAACTGCCGACTCCAAACGCGGTAGGCGTTTTGGGTGAGGCTGGTACTAGCGTTCCATATATCTAATACTTACTATATTGCTAGCGGCTATGAGTGGGAAACTCACGAAAGAAGTGAGACAGACAACCAACTCTTCAATGTATAATGGTGAGCTGTGCGCAAGCGCGGTGGCGTCGTCCGGCCAATGGGGAAGTGGTCAAGTTTAAAATTCGCTTCTAAAGGCGGAGTTCGAATTCTCACGCATGCGCACGAGACGCGTTATACTCTAAGTGAGAATATGTCGGCGCCGTAATGTTTTCGGGCGTTCCGAGGCCCTACTAGCAATATATGTGTATTATATATATGTAGCGTTCTAAGCCATTTTGCCGAATGGCCAAAGTGCCGAATCGATGTGCAGTCGGCATCTTGGGCTAAATACAAATTTCGATTCGCGTTCGGCTCCGACGCTAACCTCACGAACGATGTGACGACGGTCAGCGCCGTTCGGCGTTTTGGACACGTTCGGCAGAATGGCAGTCGGCGTTTTGGACATAGTCGCCAGAATGGCAGTCGGCGTTTTGGACATAGTCGGCAGATTGGCAGTCGGCGTTTTGGACATAGTCGGCGGAATGGCAGTCTGCGTTTTGGTCGAATTATCGGTTCGGCGTTTTGGACAGTCCACATTTTACCGAATGGCCAAAGTGCCGAATAGATCTGCTGTCGGCGTTTTGGACATAGTCGCCAGAATGGCAGTCGGCGTTTTGGACATAGTCGGCAGATTGGCAGTCGGCGTTTTGGACATAGTCGGCGGAATGGCAGTCTGCGTTTTGGTCGAATTATCGGTTCGGCGTTTTGGACAGTCCACATTTTACCGAATGGCCAAAGTGCCGAATAGATCTGCTGTCGGCGTTTTGGACCGATTTGTATTCGGCTCCGACGCCAAGCCCGCGAACGACGTGACGTCAGTTGGCGTCGTTCGGCGTTTTGGACACGTTCGGCAGAATGGCAGTCGGCGTTTTGAACCTAGTCAGCGGAATGGCATTCGGCGGTATGGGCAGCCCCCTCCTGAAGTTGCACATATAACAGGCGGTAGATACTAGCAAGGGAAACACGTGAATATTTTATTAATTTCTTATTTAAGAAAAATATTAGAATTTGATTTTTAGCACAGTAAGTGCATTCAATAAAACTACAAACCAGAATTTTCAATGAAATCAAAAGTTAATACTGCAACAAATTCGTATCAAATAGTTAGTAAAAGGTATACATTTCTATTAAGTCGAATATTGGCTAACCTTTAAGTTATAGATTAATACGGCATAAAGAGTGTGATTTTCATTAGATGTACAATAATACTGTTTTATAACTGCCCTTTCTTGCTTTGCTAACGGACCCATGTCACAAAATTACCAATGTTCATGATTTGTTTATTAACTTGTCAAATACTTTCTGTAGTTGCAGTACGGGAAGGTTAATTCTCGAAGCAATTATTTTAAAATAATTTAAAGCAACATTATGGTGCATGTTACACTTATAACTTTCAGAGAAAAATCTATGCATCTGTTCTAATTCGAATGTGTGCCAAATGTCAGTTTTTGATTAGTCACAATGTTATCAAAAAAACCACTATCGTTTAAACGTTTTTAATGTCAGAAAATTCAATGTACATTACTAACGCAAATTAGAATTAAAGTGTTTTATAAACTAAATTAATTATAAACTAAAAGACCAATAGATAATTAATGTCATTGTTAAACAGTTTAAGAAGTACATACTAAAACCTAAACAAATTAATATTTTTAAATTACATCTCTAATTAATTGCTGGTAATTGTTTTAGGATATTTTTTAAATACCTGCGTGCAGAAATGGCGGAGCAATTATATTACAATTAAATCATCTAATTTCAAAAATACTATGAACGTTAACTCATGCATTATAGTTCATAGTAAGACAATTTTCATTATGATTTTGGCAACTTATAGATAAACAGGGCACACCTAGAATGCTTACCTAAATCACATCCCACAATTCTACTAACATGCAAATGGTAAACTGAAGTTGTTTCATTGGTGCCCTACTTGTCGATAAATATTAATAACGAAATTAGTTTAATCAGAAATGTTTTCAAAATTAAACCTCAAAGGAACAAGACATGCAGATAAAAATTAATATAACCTAGTTGCATACCTGAACGGTAAATTGAAGTTGTGTTATGTGCCTTATCCGTCTGCAGGTATTAATAGCAAAATTAATTAATTAGAATTGTTTCGTTGAGGTTTAATTTTGAAAACAATTCTAATTAATTAATTTTGCTATTACTACCTGCAGACAGATAAGGCACATAACACAACTTCAATTTACCGTTCAGTTATGCAACTAGGTTATATTAATTTTTATCTGCATGTCTTGTTCCGTTGAGGTTTAATTTTGACAACAATTCTAATTAATTAATTTTGCTATTACTACCTGCAGACAGATAAGGCACATAACACAACTTCAATTCACCGTTCAGTTATGCAACTAGGTTATATTAATTTTTATATGCATGTTTTGTTCCGTTGAGGTTTAATTTTGAAAACAATTCTAATTAATTAATTTTGCTATTACTACCTGCAGACAGATAAGGCACATAACACAACTTTAATTTACCGTTCAGGTATGCAACTAGGTTATATTATTTTTAACTGCATGTCTTGTTCCGTTGAGGTTTAATTTTGAAAGCAATTCTAATTAATAAATTTTGTTATTACTACCTGCAGACAGATAAGGCACATAACACAACTTCAATTTACCGTTCAGTTATGCAACTAGGTTATATTAATTTATATCTGCATGTCTTGTTCCGTTGAGGTTTAATTTTGAAAACAATTCTAATTAATTAATTTTGTTATTACTACCTGTAGACAGATAAGGCACATAACACTACATCAATTTACCGTTTAGTTATGCAACTAGGTTATATTAATTTTTATCTGCATGTCTTGTTCCGTTGAGGTTTAATTTTGAAAACAATTCTATTTAATTAATTTTGCTATCACTACCTGCAGACAGATAAGGCACATAACACAACTTTAATTTACCGTTCAGGTATGCAACTAGGTTATATTAATTTTTATCTGCATGTCTTGTTCCGTTGAGGTTTAATTTTGAAAACAATTCTAATTAATTAATTTTGCTATTACTACCTGCAGACAGATAAGGCACATAACACAACTTCAATTTACCGTTCAGTTATGCAACTAGATTATATTAATTTTTATATGCATGTTTTGTTCCGTTGAGGTTTAATTTTGAAAACATTTCTAATTAATTAATTTTGCTATTACTACCTGCAGACAGATAAGGCACATAACACAACTTTAATTTACCGTTCAGGTATGCAACTAGGTTATATTAATTTTTATCTGCATGTCTTGTTCCGTTGAGGTTTAATTTTGAAAACAATTCTAATTAATTAATTTTGTTATTACTACCTGCAGACAGATAAGGCACATAACACAACTTCAATTTACCGTTCAGGTATGCAACTAGGTTATATTAATTTTTATCTGCATGCCTTGTTCCTTTGAGGTTTAATTTTGACAACAATTCTAATTAATTAATTTCGCTATTACTACCTGCAGACAGATGAGGCACATAACACAACTTTAATTTACCGTTCAGTTATGCAACTAGGTTATATTAATTTTTATCTGCATGTCTTTTTCCGTTGAGGTTTAATTTTGAAAACAATTCTAATTAAATAATTTTGCTATTACTACCTGCAGACAGATAAGGCACATAACACAACTTCAATTTACCGTTCAGTTATGCAACTAGGTTATATTAATTTTTATCTGCATGTCTTGTTCCGTTCAGGTTTAATTTTGACAATTCTAATTAATTAACTTTGCTAATTACTACCTGCAGACAGATAAGGCACATAACACAACTTCAAATTTACCGTTCAGTTATGCAACTAAGTTATGTTAATTTTTATCTGCATGTTTTGTTCCGTTGAGGTTTAATTTTGAAAACAATTCTAATTAATTAATTTTGCTATTACTACCGGCAGACAGATAAGACACATAACACAACTTCAATTTACCGGTCAGGTATGCAACTAGGTTATATTAATTTTTCTCTGCATGTCTTGTTCCGTTGAGGTTTAATTTTGAAAACAATTCTAATTAATTAATTTTGTTATTACTACCTGCAGACAGATAAGGCACATAACACAACTTCAAATTACCAATCAGGTATGCAACTAGGTTATATTAATTTTTATCTGCATGTCTTGTTCCGTTCAGGTTTAATTTTGAAAACAATTCTAATTAATTAATTTTGCTATTACTACCTGCAGACAGATAAGGCACATAACACAAATTCAATTTACCGTTCAGGTATGCAACTAGGTTATATTAATTTTTATCTGCATGTTTTGTTCCGTTCAGGTTTAATATTGAAAACAATTCTAATTAATTAATTTTGCTATTACTACCTACAGACAGGTAAGGCACATAACACAACTTCAATTTACCGTTCAGGTATGCAACTAGGTTATATTAATTTTTATCTGCATGCTTTGTTCCGTTCAGGGTTAATTTTGAAAACAATTCTAATTAATTAATTTTGCTATTACTACCTGCAGACAGATAAGGCACATAACACAACTTCAATTTACCGTTCAGTTATGCAACTAGATTATATTAATTTTTATATGCATGTTTTGTTCCGTTGAGGTTTAATTTTGAAAACATTTCTAATTAATTAATTTTGCTATTACTACCTGCAGACAGATAAGGCACATAACACAACTTTAATTTACCGTTCAGGTATGCAACTAGGTTATATTAATTTTTATCTGCATGTCTTGTTCCGTTGAGGTTTAATTTTGAAAACAATTCTAATTAATTAATTTTGTTATTACTACCTGCAGACAGATAAGGCACATAACACAACTTCAATTTACCGTTCAGGTATGCAACTAGGTTATATTAATTTTTATCTGCATGTCTTGTTCCTTTGAGGTTTAATTTTGACAACAATTCTAATTAATTAATTTCGCTATTACTACCTGCAGACAGATGAGGCACATAACACAACTTTAATTTACCGTTCAGTTATGCAACTAGGTTATATTAATTTTTATCTGCATGTCTTTTTCCGTTGAGGTTTAATTTTGAAAACAATTCTAATTAAATAATTTTGCTATTACTACCTGCAGACAGATAAGGCACATAACACAACTTCAATTTACCGTTCAGTTATGCAACTAGGTTATATTGATTTTTATCTGCATGTCTTGTTCCGTTGAGGTTTAATTTTGACAATTCTAATTAATTAACTTTGCTAATTACTACCTGCAGACAGATAAGGCACATAACACAACTTCAAATTTACCGTTCAGTTATGCAACTAAGTTATGTTAATCTTTATCTGCATGTTTTGTTCCGTTGAGGTTTAATTTTGAAAACAATTCTAATTAATTAATTTTGCTATTACTACCGGCAGACAGATAAGACACATAACACAACTTCAATTTACCGGTCAGGTATGCAACTAGGTTATATTAATTTTTCTCTGCATGTCTTGTTCCGTTGAGGTTTAATTTTGAATACAATTCTAATTAATTAATTTTGTTATTACTACCTGCAGACAGATAAGGCACATAACACAACTTCAAATTACCGATCAGGTATGCAACTAGGTTATATTAATTTTTATCTGCATGTCTTGTTCCGTTCAGGTTTAATTTTGAAAACAATTCTAATTAATTAATTTTGCTATTACTACCTGCAGACAGATAAGGCACATAACACAAATTCAATTTACCGTTCAGGTATGCAACTAGGTTATATTAATTTTTATCTGCATGTTTTGTTCCGTTCAGGTTTAATATTGAAAACAATTCTAATTAATTAATTTTGCTATTACTACCTGCAGACAGGTAAGGCACATAACACAACTTCAATTTACCGTTCAGGTATGCAACTAGGTTATATTAATTTTTATCTGCATGCTTTGTTCCGTTCAGGGTTAATTTTGAAAACAATTCTAATTAATTAATTTTGCTATTACTACCTGCAGACAGATAAGGCACATAACACAACTTCAATTTACCGTTCAGTTATGCAACTAGGTTATATTAATTTTATCTGCATGTCTTGTTCCGTTGAGGTTTAATTTTGACAGCAATTCTAATTAATTAATTTTGCTATTACTACCTGCAGACATATAAGGCACATAACACAACTTCAATTTACCGTTCAAGTATGCAACTAGGTTATATTAATTTTTATCTGCATGTTTTGTTTCGTTGAGGTTTAATTTTGAAAACAATTCTAATTAATTAATTTTGTTATTACTACCTACAAACAGATAAGGCACATAACACAACTTCAATTTACCGTTCAGGTATGCAACTAGGTTATATTAATTTTTATCTGCTTGTTTTGTGCCGTTCAGGGTTAATTTTGAAAACAATTCTAATTAATTAATTTTGCTATTACTACCTGCAGACAGATAAGGCACATAACACAACTTCAATTTACCGTTCAGGTATGCAACTAGGTTATATTAATTTTTATCTGCACATCTTGTTTCGTTGAGGTTTAATTTTGAAAACAATTCTAATTAATTAATTTTGCTATTACTACCTGCAGACAGATAAGGCACATAACACAACTTCAATTTACCGTTTAGTTATGCAACTAGGTTATATTAATTTTTATCTGTATGTCTTGTTCCGTTGAGGTTTAATTTTGACAGCAATTCTAATTAATTAATTTTGCTATTACTACCTGCAGACAAATAAGGCACATAACACAACTTCAATTTACCGTTCAGTTATGCAACTAGGTTATATTAATTTTATCTGCATGTCTTGTTCCGTTGAGGTTTAATTTTGACAGCAATTCTAATTAATTAATTTTGCTATTACTACCTGCAGACATATAAGGCACATAACACAACTTCAATTTACCGTTCAGTTATGCAACTAGGTTATATTAATTTTTATCTGCATGTCTTGTTCCGTTGAGGTTTAATTTTGAAAACAATTCTAATTAATTAATTTTGCTATTACTACCTGCAGACAGATAAGGCACATAACACAACTTCAATTTACCGTTCAGTTATGCAACTAGGTTATATTAATTTTTATCTGCATGTATTGTTCCGTTGAGGTTTAATTTTGAAAACAATTATAATTAATTAATTTTGTTATTACTACCTGTAGACAGATAAGGCACATAACACAACTTCAATTTACCGTTCAGTTATGCAACTAGGTTATATTAATTTTTATCTGCATGTCTTGTTCCGTTGAGGTTTAATTTTGAACACAATTCTATTTAATTAATTTTGCTATCACTACCTGCAGACAGATAAAGCACATAACACCACTTCAATTTACCGTTCAGGTATGCAACTAGGATATATTAATTTTTATCTGCATGTATTGTTCCGTTGAGGTTTAATTTTGAAAACAATTCTAATTAATTAATTTTGCTATTACTACCTGCAGACAGATAAGGCACATAACACAACTTCAATTTACCGTTCAGTTATGCAACTAGATTATATTAATTTTTATATGCATGTTTTGTTCCGTTGAGGTTTAATTTTGAAAACATTTCTAATTAATTAATTTTGCTATTACTACCTGCAGACAGATAAGGCACATAACACAACTTTAATTTACCGTTCAGGTATGCAACTAGGTTATATTAATTTTTATCTGCATGTCTTGTTCCGTTGAGGTTTAATTTTGAAAACAATTCTAATTAATTAATTTTGTTATTACTACCTGCAGACAGATAAGGCACATAACACAACTTCAATTTACCGTTCAGGTATGCAACTAGGTTATATTAATTTTTATCTGCATGCCTTGTTCCTTTGAGGTTTAATTTTGACAACAATTCTAATTAATTAATTTCGCTATTACTACCTGCAGACAGATGAGGCACATAACACAACTTTAATTTACCGTTCAGTTATGCAACTAGGTTATATTAATTTTTATCTGCATGTCTTTTTCCGTTGAGGTTTAATTTTGAAAACAATTCTAATTAAATAATTTTGCTATTACTACCTGCAGACAGATAAGGCACATAACACAACTTCAATTTACCGTTCAGTAATGCAACTAGGTTATATTAATTTTTATCTGCATGTCTTGTTCCGTTCAGGTTTAATTTTGACAATTCTAATTAATTAACTTTGCTAATTACTACCTGCAGACAGATAAGGCACATAACACAACTTCAAATTTACCGTTCAGTTATGCAACTAAGTTATGTTAATTTTTATCTGCATGTTTTGTTCCGTTGAGGTTTAATTTTGAAAACAATTCTAATTAATTAATTTTGCTATTACTACCGGCAGACAGATAAGACACATAACACAACTTCAATTTACCGGTCAGGTATGCAACTAGGTTATATTAATTTTTCTCTGCATGTCTTGTTCCGTTGAGGTTTAATTTTGAAAACAATTCTAATTAATTAATTTTGTTATTACTACCTGCAGACAGATAAGGCACATAACACAACTTCAAATTACCGATTAGGTATGCAACTAGGTTATATTAATTTTTATCTGCATGTCTTGTTCCGTTCAGGTTTAATTTTGAAAACAATTCTAATTAATTAATTTTGCTATTACTACCTGCAGACAGATAAGGCACATAACACAAATTCAATTTACCGTTCAGGTATGCAACTAGGTTATATTAATTTTTATCTGCATGTTTTGTTCCGTTCAGGTTTAATATTGAAAACAATTCTAATTAATTAATTTTGCTATTACTACCTACAGACAGGTAAGGCACATAACACAACTTCAATTTACCGTTCAGGTATGCAACTAGGTTATATTAATTTTTATCTGCATGCTTTGTTCCGTTCAGGGTTAATTTTGAAAACAATTCTAATTAATTAATTTTGCTATTACTACCTGCAGACAGATAAGGCACATAACACAACTTCAATTTACCGTTCAGTTATGCAACTAGATTATATTAATTTTTATATGCATGTTTTGTTCCGTTGAGGTTTAATTTTGAAAACATTTCTAATTAATTAATTTTGCTATTACTACCTGCAGACAGATAAGGCACATAACACAACTTTAATTTACCGTTCAGGTATGCAACTAGGTTATATTAATTTTTATCTGCATGTCTTGTTCCGTTGAGGTTTAATTTTGAAAACAATTCTAATTAATTAATTTTGTTATTACTACCTGCAGACAGATAAGGCACATAACACAACTTCAATTTACCGTTCAGGTATGCAACTAGGTTATATTAATTTTTATCTGCATGTCTTGTTCCTTTGAGGTTTAATTTTGACAACAATTCTAATTAATTAATTTCGCTATTACTACCTGCAGACAGATGAGGCACATAACACAACTTTAATTTACCGTTCAGTTATGCAACTAGGTTATATTAATTTTTATCTGCATGTCTTTTTCCGTTGAGGTTTAATTTTGAAAACAATTCTAATTAAATAATTTTGCTATTACTACCTGCAGACAGATAAGGCACATAACACAACTTCAATTTACCGTTCAGTTATGCAACTAGGTTATATTGATTTTTATCTGCATGTCTTGTTCCGTTGAGGTTTAATTTTGACAATTCTAATTAATTAACTTTGCTAATTACTACCTGCAGACAGATAAGGCACATAACACAACTTCAAATTTACCGTTCAGTTATGCAACTAAGTTATGTTAATCTTTATCTGCATGTTTTGTTCCGTTGAGGTTTAATTTTGAAAACAATTCTAATTAATTAATTTTGCTATTACTACCGGCAGACAGATAAGACACATAACACAACTTCAATTTACCGGTCAGGTATGCAACTAGGTTATATTAATTTTTCTCTGCATGTCTTGTTCCGTTGAGGTTTAATTTTGAAAACAATTCTAATTAATTAATTTTGTTATTACTACCTGCAGACAGATAAGGCACATAACACAACTTCAAATTACCGATCAGGTATGCAACTAGGTTATATTAATTTTTATCTGCATGTCTTGTTCCGTTCAGGTTTAATTTTGAAAACAATTCTAATTAATTAATTTTGCTAGTACTACCTGCAGACAGATAAGGCACATAACACAAATTCAATTTACCGTTCAGGTATGCAACTAGGTTATATTAATTTTTATCTGCATGTTTTGTTCCGTTCAGGTTTAATATTGAAAACAATTCTAATTAATTAATTTTGCTATTACTACCTGCAGACAGGTAAGGCACATAACACAACTTCAATTTACCGTTCAGGTATGCAACTAGGTTATATTAATTTTTATCTGCATGCTTTGTTCCGTTCAGGGTTAATTTTGAAAACAATTCTAATTAATTAATTTTGCTATTACTACCTGCAGACAGATAAGGCACATAACACAACTTCAATTTACCGTTCAGTTATGCAACTAGGTTATATTAATTTTATCTGCATGTCTTGTTCCGTTGAGGTTTAATTTTGACAGCAATTCTAATTAATTAATTTTGCTATTACTACCTGCAGACATATAAGGCACATAACACAACTTCAATTTACCGTTCAAGTATGCAACTAGGTTATATTAATTTTTATCTGCATGTTTTGTTTCGTTGAGGTTTAATTTTGAAAACAATTCTAATTAATTAATTTTGTTATTACTACCTACAAACAGATAAGGCACATAACACAACTTCAATTTACCGTTCAGGTATGCAACTAGGTTATATTAATTTTTATCTGCTTGTTTTGTGCCGTTCAGGGTTAATTTTGAAAACAATTCTAATTAATTAATTTTGCTATTACTACCTGCAGACAGATAAGGCACATAACACAACTTCAATTTACCGTTCAGGTATGCAACTAGGTTATATTAATTTTTATCTGCACATCTTGTTTCGTTGAGGTTTAATTTTGAAAACAATTCTAATTAATTAATTTTGCTATTACTACCTGCAGACAGATAAGGCACATAACACAACTTCAATTTACCGTTTAGTTATGCAACTAGGTTATATTAATTTTTATCTGTATGTCTTGTTCCGTTGAGGTTTAATTTTGACAGCAATTCTAATTAATTAATTTTGCTATTACTACCTGCAGACAAATAAGGCACATAACACAACTTCAATTTACCGTTCAGTTATGCAACTAGGTTATATTAATTTTATCTGCATGTCTTGTTCCGTTGAGGTTTAATTTTGACAGCAATTCTAATTAATTAATTTTGCTATTACTACCTGCAGACATATAAGGCACATAACACAACTTCAATTTACCGTTCAGTTATGCAACTAGGTTATATTAATTTTTATCTGCATGTCTTGTTCCGTTGAGGTTTAATTTTGAAAACAATTCTAATTAATTAATTTTGCTATTACTACCTGCAGACAGATAAGGCACATAACACAACTTCAATTTACCGTTCAGTTATGCAACTAGGTTATATTAATTTTTATCTGCATGTATTGTTCCGTTGAGGTTTAATTTTGAAAACAATTATAATTAATTAATTTTGTTATTACTACCTGTAGACAGATAAGGCACATAACACAACTTCAATTTACCGTTCAGTTATGCAACTAGGTTATATTAATTTTTATCTGCATGTCTTGTTCCGTTGAGGTTTAATTTTGAACACAATTCTATTTAATTAATTTTGCTATCACTACCTGCAGACAGATAAAGCACATAACACCACTTCAATTTACCGTTCAGGTATGCAACTAGGATATATTAATTTTTATCTGCATGTATTGTTCCGTTGAGGTTTAATTTTGAAAACAATTCTAATTAATTAATTTTGCTATTACTACCTGCAGACAGATAAGGCACATAACACAACTTCAATTTACCGTTCAGTTATGCAACTAGGTTATATTAATTTTTATCTGCATGTATTGTTCCGTTGAGGTTTAATTTTGAAAACAATTCTAATTAATTAATTTTGCTATTACTACCTGCAGACAGATAAGGCACATAACACAACTTCAATTTACCGTTCAGTTATGCAACTAGGTTATATTAATTTTTATCTGCATGTCTTGTTCCGTTGAGGTTTAATTTTGACAGCAATTCTAATTAATTAATTTTGCTATTACTACCTGCAGACATATAAGGCACATAACACAACTTCAATTTACCGTTCAGTTATGCAACTAGGTTATATTAATTTTTATCTGCATGTCTTGTTCCGTTGAGGTTTAATTTTGACAACAATTCTAATTAATTAATTTTGCTATTACTACTTGTAGGCAGATAAGGCACATAACACAACTTCAACTTACCTTCAGTTATGCAACTAGGTTATATTAATTTTTATCTGCTTGTCTTGTTCCGTTGAGGTTTAATTTTGAAAACAATTATAATTAATTAATTTTGTTATTACTACCTGTAGACAGATAAGGCACATAACACAACTTCAATTTACCGTTCAGTTATGCAACTAGGTTATATTAATTTTTATCTGCTTGTCTTGTTCCGTTGAGGTTTAATTTTGAAAACAATTATAATTAATTAATTTTGTTATTACTACCTGTAGACAGATAAGGCACATAACACAACTTCAATTTACCGTTCAGTTATGCAACTAGATTATATTAATTTTTATATGCATGTTTTGTTCCGTTGAGGTTTAATTTTGAAAACATTTCTAATTAATTAATTTTGCTATTACTACCTGCAGACAGATAAGGCACATAACACAACTTTAATTTACCGTTCAGGTATGCAACTAGGTTATATTAATTTTTATCTGCATGTCTTGTTCCGTTGAGGTTTAATTTTGAAAACAATTCTAATTAATTAATTTTGTTATTACTACCTGCAGACAGATAAGGCACATAACACAACTTCAATTTACCGTTCAGGTATGCAACTAGGTTATATTAATTTTTATCTGCATGTCTTGTTCCTTTGAGGTTTAATTTTGACAACAATTCTAATTAATTAATTTCGCTATTACTACCTGCAGACAGATGAGGCACATAACACAACTTTAATTTACCGTTCAGTTATGCAACTAGGTTATATTAATTTTTATCTGCATGTCTTTTTCCGTTGAGGTTTAATTTTGAAAACAATTCTAATTAAATAATTTTGCTATTACTACCTGCAGACAGATAAGGCACATAACACAACTTCAATTTACCGTTCAGTTATGCAACTAGGTTATATTGATTTTTATCTGCATGTCTTGTTCCGTTGAGGTTTAATTTTGACAATTCTAATTAATTAACTTTGCTAATTACTACCTGCAGACAGATAAGGCACATAACACAACTTCAAATTTACCGTTCAGTTATGCAACTAAGTTATGTTAATTTTTATCTGCATGTTTTGTTCCGTTGAGGTTTAATTTTGAAAACAATTCTAATTAATTAATTTTGCTATTACTACCGGCAGACAGATAAGACACATAACACAACTTCAATTTACCGGTCAGGTATGCAACTAGGTTATATTAATTTTTCTCTGCATGTCTTGTTCCGTTGAGGTTTAATTTTGAAAACAATTCTAATTAATTAATTTTGTTATTACTACCTGCAGACAGATAAGGCACATAACACAACTTCAAATTACCGATCAGGTATGCAACTAGGTTATATTAATTTTTATCTGCATGTCTTGTTCCGTTCAGGTTTAATTTTGAAAACAATTCTAATTAATTAATTTTGCTATTACTACCTGCAGACAGATAAGGCACATAACACAAATTCAATTTACCGTTCAGGTATGCAACTAGGTTATATTAATTTTTATCTGCATGTTTTGTTCCGTTCAGGTTTAATATTGAAAACAATTCTAATTAATTAATTTTGCTATTACTACCTGCAGACAGGTAAGGCACATAACACAACTTCAATTTACCGTTCAGGTATGCAACTAGGTTATATTAATTTTTATCTGCATGCTTTGTTCCGTTCAGGGTTAATTTTGAAAACAATTCTAATTAATTAATTTTGCTATTACTACCTGCAGACAGATAAGGCACATAACACAACTTCAATTTACCGTTCAGTTATGCAACTAGGTTATATTAATTTTATCTGCATGTCTTGTTCCGTTGAGGTTTAATTTTGACAGCAACTCTAATTAATTAATTTTGCTATTACTACCTGCAGACATATAAGGCACATAACACAACTTCAATTTACCGTTCAGTTATGCAACTAGGTTATATTAATTTTTATCTGCATGTCTTGTTCCGTTGAGGTTTAATTTTGAAAACAATTCTAATTAATTAATTTTGTTATTACTACCTGTAGACAGATAAGGCACATAACACAACTTCAATTTACCGTTCAGTTATGCAACTAGGTTATATTAGTTTTTATCTGCATGTCTTGTTCCGCTGAGGTTTAATTTTGAAAACAATTCTATTTAATTAATTTTGCTATCACTACCTGCAGACAGATAAGGCACATAACACAACTTCAATTTACCGTTCAGGTATGCAACTACGTTATATTAATTTTTATTTGCATGTCTTGTTCCGTTCAGGTTTAATTTTGAAAACAATTCTAATTAATTAATTTTGCTATCACTACCTGCAGACAGATAAGGCACATAACACAACTTCAATTTACCGTTCAGGTATGCAACTAGGTTATATCAATTTTTATTTGCATGTCTTGTTCCGTTCAGGTTTAATTTTGAAAACAATTCTAATTAATTAATTTTGCTATTACTACCTGCAGACAGATAAGGCACATAACACAACTTCAATTTACCGTTCAGGTATGCAACTAGGTTATATTAATTTTTATCTGCATGTCTTGTTCCGTTCAGGTTTAATATTGAAAACAATTCTACTTAATTAATTTTGCTATTACTACCTGCAGACAGGTAAGGCACATAACACAACTTCAATTTACCGTTCAGGTATGCAACTAGGTTATATTAATTTTTATCTGCATGCTTTGTTCCGTTCAGGGTTAATTTTGAAAACAATTCTAATTAATTAATTTTGCTATTACTACCTGCAGACAGATAAGGCACATAACACAACTTCAATTTACCGTTCAAGTATGCAACTAGGTTATATTAATTTTTATCTGCATGTTTTGTTTCGTTGAGGTTTAATTTTGAAAACAATTCTAATTAATTAATTTTGTTATTACTACCTACAAACAGATAAGGCACATAACACAACTTCAATTTACCGTTCAGGTATGCAACTAGGTTATATTAATTTTTATCTGCTTGTTTTGTGCCGTTCAGGGTTAATTTTGAAAACAATTCTAATTAATTCATTTTGCTATTACTACCTGCAGACAGATAAGGCACATAACACAACTTCAATTTACCGTTCAGGTATGCAACTAGGTTATATTAATTTTTATCTGCATGCTTTGTTCCGTTCAGGGTTAATTTTGAAAACAATTCTAATTAATTAATTTTGCTATTACTACCTGCAGACAGATAAGGCACATAACACAACTTCAATTTACCGTTCAGTTATGCAACTAGGTTATATTAATTTTATCTGCATGTCTTGTTCCGTTGAGGTTTAATTTTGACAGCAATTCTAATTAATTAATTTTGCTATTACTACCTGCAGACATATAAGGCACATAACACAACTTCAATTTACCGTTCAGTTATGCAACTAGGTTATATTAATTTTTATCTGCATGTCTTGTTCCGTTGAGGTTTAATTTTGAAAACAATTCTAATTAATTAATTTTGTTATTACTACCTGTAGACAGATAAGGCACATAACACAACTTCAATTTACCGTTCAGTTATGCAACTAGGTTATATTAGTTTTTATCTGCATGTCTTGTTCCGCTGAGGTTTAATTTTGAAAACAATTCTATTTAATTAATTTTGCTATCACTACCTGCAGACAGATAAGGCACATAACACAACTTCAATTTACCGTTCAGGTATGCAACTACGTTATATTAATTTTTATTTGCATGTCTTGTTCCGTTCAGGTTTAATTTTGAAAACAATTCTAATTAATTAATTTTGCTATCACTACCTGCAGACAGATAAGGCACATAACACAACTTCAATTTACCGTTCAGGTATGCAACTAGGTTATATCAATTTTTATTTGCATGTCTTGTTCCGTTCAGGTTTAATTTTGAAAACAATTCTAATTAATTAATTTTGCTATTACTACCTGCAGACAGATAAGGCACATAACACAACTTCAATTTACCGTTCAGGTATGCAACTAGGTTATATTAATTTTTATCTGCATGTCTTGTTCCGTTCAGGTTTAATATTGAAAACAATTCTACTTAATTAATTTTGCTATTACTACCTGCAGACAGGTAAGGCACATAACACAACTTCAATTTACCGTTCAGGTATGCAACTAGGTTATATTAATTTTTATCTGCATGCTTTGTTCCGTTCAGGGTTAATTTTGAAAACAATTCTAATTAATTAATTTTGCTATTACTACCTGCAGACAGATAAGGCACATAACACAACTTCAATTTACCGTTCAAGTATGCAACTAGGTTATATTAATTTTTATCTGCATGTTTTGTTTCGTTGAGGTTTAATTTTGAAAACAATTCTAATTAATTAATTTTGTTATTACTACCTACAAACAGATAAGGCACATAACACAACTTTAATTTACCGTTCAGGTATGCAACTAGGTTATATTAATTTTTATCTGCTTGTTTTGTGCCGTTCAGGGTTAATTTTGAAAACAATTCTAATTAATTAATTTTGCTATTACTACCTGCAGACAGATAAGGCACATAACACAACTTCAATTTACCGTTCAGGTATGCAACTAGGTTATATTAATTTTTATCTGCACATCTTGTTTCGTTGAGGTTTAATTTTGAAAACAATTCTAATTAATTAATTTTGCTATTACTACCTGCAGACAGATAAGGCACATAACACAACTTCAATTTACCGTTTAGTTATGCAACTAGGTTATATTAATTTTTATCTGTATGTCTTGTTCCGTTGAGGTTTAATTTTGACAGCAATTCTAATTAATTAATTTTGCTATTACTACCTGCAGACAAATAAGGCACATAACACAACTTCAATTTACCGTTCAGTTATGCAACTAGGTTATATTAATTTTATCTGCATGTCTTGTTCCGTTGAGGTTTAATTTTGACAGCAATTCTAATTAATTAATTTTGCTATTACTACCTGCAGACATATAAGGCACATAACACAACTTCAATTTACCGTTCAGTTATGCAACTAGGTTATATTAATTTTTATCTGCATGTCTTGTTCCGTTGAGGTTTAATTTTGAAAACAATTCTAATTAATTAATTTTGCTATTACTACCTGCAGACAGATAAGGCACATAACACAACTTCAATTTACCGTTCAGTTATGCAACTAGGTTATATTAATTTTTATCTGCATGTATTGTTCCGTTGAGGTTTAATTTTGAAAACAATTATAATTAATTAATTTTGTTATTACTACCTGTAGACAGATAAGGCACATAACACAACTTCAATTTACCGTTCAGTTATGCAACTAGGTTATATTAATTTTTATCTGCATGTCTTGTTCCGTTGAGGTTTAATTTTGAACACAATTCTATTTAATTAATTTTGCTATCACTACCTGCAGACAGATAAAGCACATAACACCACTTCAATTTACCGTTCAGGTATGCAACTAGGATATATTAATTTTTATCTGCATGTATTGTTCCGTTGAGGTTTAATTTTGAAAACAATTCTAATTAATTAATTTTGCTATTACTACCTGCAGACAGATAAGGCACATAACACAACTTCAATTTACCGTTCAGTTATGCAACTAGGTTATATTAATTTTTATCTGCATGTATTGTTCCGTTGAGGTTTAATTTTGAAAACAATTCTAATTAATTAATTTTGCTATTACTACCTGCAGACAGATAAGGCACATAACACAACTTCAATTTACCGTTCAGTTATGCAACTAGGTTATATTAATTTTTATCTGCATGTCTTGTTCCGTTGAGGTTTAATTTTGACAGCAATTCTAATTAATTAATTTTGCTATTACTACCTGCAGACATATAAGGCACATAACACAACTTCAATTTACCGTTCAGTTATGCAACTAGGTTATATTAATTTTTATCTGCATGTCTTGTTCCGTTGAGGTTTAATTTTGACAACAATTCTAATTAATTAATTTTGCTATTACTACTTGTAGGCAGATAAGGCACATAACACAACTTCAACTTACCTTCAGTTATGCAACTAGGTTATATTAATTTTTATCTGCTTGTCTTGTTCCGTTGAGGTTTAATTTTGAAAACAATTATAATTAATTAATTTTGTTATTACTACCTGTAGACAGATAAGGCACATAACACAACTTCAATTTACCGTTCAGTTATGCAACTAGGTTATATTAATTTTTATCTGCATGTCTTGTTCCGTTGAGGTTTAATTTTGAAAACAATTCTAATTAATTAATTTTGTTATTACTACCTGCAGACAGATAAAGCACATAACACAACTTCAATTTACCGTTCAGGTATGCAAATAGGATATATTAATTTTTATTTGCATGTCTTGTTCCGTTGTGGTTTAATTTTGAAAACAATTCTAATTAATTAATTTTGTTATTACTACCTGCAGACAGATAAGGCACATAACACAACTTCAATTTACCGATCAGGTATTCAACTAGGTTATATTAATTTTTATCTGCATGTCCTGTTCCGTTCAGGTTTAATTTTGAAAACAATTCTAATTAATTAATTTTGCTATTACTACCTGCAGAGAGATAAGGCACATAACACAACTTCAACTTACCGTTCAGTTATGCAACTAGGTCATATTAATTTTTATCTGCATGTCTTGTTCCGTTGAGGTTTAATTTTGACAACAATTCTAATTAATTAATTTTGCTATTACTACCTGCAGACAGATAAGGCACATAACACAACTTCAATTTACCGTTCAGTTATGCAACTAGGTTATATTAATTTTTATCTGCATGTATTGTTTCGTTGAGGTTTAATTTTGAAAACAATTCTAATTAATTAATTTTGCTATTACTACCTGCAGACAGATAAGGCACATAACACAACTTCAATTTACCGTTCAGTTATGCAACTAGGTTATATTAATTTTTATCTGTATGTCTTGTTCCGTTGAGGTTTAATTTTGAAAACAATTCTAATTAATTAATTTTGCTATTACTACCTGCAGACAGATAAGGCACATAACACAACTTCAATTTACCGTTCAGGTATGCAACTAGGTTATATTAATTTTTATCTGCATGTCTTGTTCCGTTCAGGTTTAATATTGAAAACAATTCTAATTAATTAATTTTGCTATTACTACCTGCAGACAGATAAGGCACATAACACAACTCCAATTTACCGTTCAGGTATGCAACTAGGTTATATTAATTTTTATCTGCATGCTTTGTTCCGTTCAGGATTAATTTTGAAAACAATTCTAATTAATTAATTTTGCTATTACTACCTGCAGACAGATAAGGCACATAACACAACTTCAATTTACCGTTCAGGTATGCAACTAGGTTATATTATTTTTTATCTGCATGTCTTGTTTCGTTGAGGTTTAATTTTGAAAACAATTCTAATTAATTAATTTTGTTATTACTACCTACAGACAGATAAGGCACATAACACAACTTCAATTTACCGTTCAGGTATGCAAGTAGGTTATATTAATCTTTATCTGCATGTTTTGTGCCGTTCAGGGTTAATTTTGAAAACAATTCTAGTTAATTAATTTTGCTATTACTACCTGCAGACAGATAAGGCACATAACACAACTTCAATTTACCGTTCAGGTATGCAACTAGGTTATATTAATTTTTATCTGCATGTCTTGTTTCGTTGAGGTTTAATTTTGAAAACAATTCTAATTAATTAATTTTGCTATTACTACCTGCAGACAGATAAGGCACATAACACAACTTCAATTTACCGTTTAGTTATGCAACTAGGTTATATTAATTTTTATCTGCATGTCTTGTTCCGTTGAGGTTTAATTTTGACAACAATTCTAATTAATTAATTTTGCTATTACTACCTGCAGACAGATAAGGCACATAACACAACTTCAATTGACCGTTCAGTTATGCAACTAGGTTATATTAATTTTTATCTGCATGTCTTGTTCCGTTGAAGTTTAATTTTGAAAACAATTCTAATTAATTAATTTTGCTATTACTACCTGCAGACAGATAAGGCACATAACACAACTTCAATTTACCGTTCAGTTATGCAACTAGGTTATATTAATTTTTATCTGCATGTCTTGTTCCGTTGAGGTTTAATTTTGACAACAATTCTAATTAATTAATTTTGCTATTACTACTTGTAGACAGATAAGGCACATAACACAACTTCAATTTACCGTTCAGTTATGCAACTAAGTTATATTAATTTTTATCTGCATGTCTTGTTCCGTTGAGGTTTAATTTTGAAAACAATTCTATTTAATTAATTTTGCTATTACTACCTGCAGACAGATAAGGCACATAACACAACTTCAATTTACCGTTCAGGTATGCAACTAGGTTACATCAATTTTTATCTGCATGTTTTGTTCCGTTCAGGGTTAATTTTGAAAACAATTCTAATTAATTAATTTTGCTATTACTACCTGCAGACAGATAAGGCACATAACACAACTTCAATTTACCGTTTAGTTAGGCAACTAGGTTATATTAATTTTTATCTGCATGTCTTGTTCCGTTGAGGTTTAATTTTGACAACAATTCTAATTAATTAATTTTGCTATTACTACCTGCAGACAGATAAGGCACATAACACAACTTCAATTTACCGTTCAGGTATGCAACTAGGTTATATTAATTTATATCTGCATGTCTTGTTCCGTTGGGGTTTAATTTTGAAAACAATTCTATTTAATTAATTTTGCTATTACTACCTGCAGACAGATAAAGCACATAACACAACTTCAATTTACCGTTCAGGTATGCAACTAGGTTATATTAATTTTTATCTGCATGTCTTGTTCCGTTGAGGTTTAATTTTTAAAGCAATTCTAATTAATTAATTTTGTTATTACTACCTGCAGACAGATAAGGCACATAACACAACTTCAATTTACCGATCAGGTATGCACCTAGGTTATATTAATTTTTATCTGCATGTCTTATTCCGTTGAGGTTTAATTTTGACAGCAATTCTAATTAATTAATTTTGCTATTACTACCTGCAGACAGATAAGGCACATAACACAACTTCAATTTACCGTTCAGTTATGCAACTAGGTTATATTAATTGTTATCTGGATGTCTTGTTCCGTTGAGGTTTAATTTATTACTACCTGCAGACAGATAAAGCACATAACACAACTTCAATTTACCGTTCAGGTATGCAACTAGGTTATATTAATTTTTATCTGCATGTTTTGTTCCGTTCATAGTTAATTTTGAAAACAATTCTAATTAATTAATTTTGCTATTACTACCTGCAGACAGATAAGGCACATAACACAACTTCAATTTAACGTTCAGGTATGCAACTAGGTTATATTAATTTTTATCTGCATGTCTTGTTTCGTTCAGGTTTAATTTTGAAAACAATTCTAATTAATTAATTTTGCTATTACTACCTGCAGACAGATAAGGCACATAACACAACTTCAATTTACCGTTCAGGTATGCAACTAGGTTATATTAATTTTTATCTGCATGTCTTGTTCCGTTCAGGTTTAATTTTGAAAACAATTCTAATTAATTAATTTTGCTATTACTACCTGCAGACAGATATGGCACATAACACAACTTCAATTTACCGTTCAGGTATGCAACTAGGTTATATTAATTTTTATCTGCTTGTCTTGTTCCGTTCAGGTTTAATTTTGAAAACAATTCTAATTAATTAATTTTGCTATTACTACCTGCAGACAGATAAGGCACATAACACAACTTTAATTTACCGTTCAGGTATGCAACTAGGTTATATTAATTTTTATCTGCATATCTTGTTCCGTTGAGGTTTAATTTTGAAAACAATTCTAATTAATTAATTTTGTTATTACTACCTGCAGACAGATAAGGCACATAACACAACTTCAATTTACCGTTCAGGTATGCAACTAGGTTATATTAATTTTTATCTGCATGTCATGTTCCTTTGAGGTTTAATTTTGACAACAATTCTAATTAATTAATTTCGCTATTACTACCTGCAGACAGATGAGGCACATAACACAACTTTAATTTACCGTTCAGTTATGCAACTAGGTTATATTAATTTTTATCTGCATGTCTTGTTCCGTTGAGGTTTAATTTTGAAAACAATTCTAATTAATTAATTTTGCTATTACTACCTGCAGACAGATAAGGCACATAACACAACTTCAATTTACCGTTCAGTTATGCAACTAGGTTATATTGATTTTTATCTGCATGTCTTGTTCCGTTGAGGTTTAATTTTGACAATTCTAATTAATTAATTTTGCTAATTACTACCTGCAGACAGATAAGGCACATAACACAACTTCAAATTTACCGTTCAGTTATGCAACTAAGTTATGTTAATTTTTATCTGCATGTTTTGTTCCGTTGAGGTTTAATTTTGAAAACAATTCTAATTAATTAATTTTGCTATTACTACCGGCAGACAGATAAGACACATAACACAACTTCAATTTACCGTTCAGGTATGCAACTAGGTTATATTAATTTTTATCTGCATGTTTTGTTCCGTTCAGGTTTAATATTGAAAACAATTCTAATTAATTAATTTTGCTATTACTACCTGCAGACAGGTAAGGCACATAACACAACTTCAATTTACCGTTCAGGTATGCAACTAGGTTATATTAATTTTTATCTGCATGCTTTGTTCCGTTCAGGGTTAATTTTGAAAACAATTCAAATTAATTAATTTTGCTATTACTACCTGCAGACAGATAAGGCACATAACACAACTTCAATTTACCGTTCAGTTATGCAACTAGGTTATATTAATTTTTATCTGCATGTCTTGTTTCGTTGAGGTTTAATTTTGAAAACAATTCTAATTACTTAATTTTGTTATTACTACATACAAACAGATAAGGCACATAACACAACTTCAATTTACCGTTCAGGTATGCAACTAGGTTATATTAATTTTTATCTGCATGTTTTGTGCCGTTCAGGTTTAATTTTGAAAACAATTCTAATTAATTAATTTTGCTATTACTACCTGCAGACAGATAAGGCACATAACACAACTTCAATTTACCGTTCAGGTATGCAACTAGGTTATATTAATTTTTATCTGCATGTCTTGTTTCGTTGAGGTTTAATTTTGAAAACAATTCTAATTAATTAATTTTGCTATAACTACCTGCAGACAGATAAGGCACATAACACAACTTCAATTTACCGTTTAGTTATGCAACTAGGTTATATTAATTTTTATCTGCATGTCTTGTTCCGTTGAGGTTTAATTTTGACAACAATTCTAATTAATTAATTTTGCTATTACTACCTGCAGACAGATAAGGCACATAACACAACTTCAATTTACCGTTCAGTTATGCAACTAGGTTATATTAATTTTATCTGCTTGTCTTGTTCCGTTGAGGTTTAATTTTGACAGCAATTCTAATTAATTAATTTTGCTATTACTACCTGCAGACATATAAGGCACATAACACAACTTCAATTTACCGTTCAGTTATGCAACTAGGTTATATTAATTTTTATCTGCATGTCTTGTTCCGTTGAGGTTTAATTTTGACAGCAATTCTAATTAATTAATTTTGCTATTACTACCTGCAGACAGATAAGGCATATAACACAACTTCAATTTTCCGTTCAGTTATGCAACTAGGTTATATTAATTTTTATCTGCATGTCTTGCTCCGTTGAGGTTTAATTTTGACAATTCTAATTAATTAATTTTGCTATTACTACTTGTAGACAGATAAGGCACATAACACAACTTCAATTTACCGTTCAGTTATGTAACTAGGTTATATTAATTTTTATTTGCTTGTCTTGTTCCGTTCAGGTTTAATTTTGAAAACAATTCTAATTAATTAATTTTGCTATCACTACCTGCAGACAGATAAGGCACATAACACAACTTCAGTTTACCGTTCAGGTATGCAACTAGGTTATATCAATTTTTATTTGCATGTCTTGTTCCGTTCAGGTTTAATTTTGAAAACAATTCTAATTAATTAATTTTGCTATTACTACCTGCAGACAGATAAGGCACATAACACAACTTCAATTTACCGTTCAGGTATGCAACTAGGTTATATTAATTTTTATCTGCATGTCTTGCTCCGTTCAGGTTTAATATTGAAAACAATTCTACTTAATTAATTTTGCTATTACTACCTGCAGACAGGTAAGGCACATAACACAACTTCAATTTACCGTTCAGGTATGCAACTAGGTTATATTAATTTTTATCTGCATGCTTTGTTCCGTTCAGGGTTAATTTTGAAAACAATTCTAATTAATTAATTTTGCTATTACTACCTGCAGACAGATAAGGCACATAACACAACTTCAATTTACCGTTCAAGTATGCAACTAGGTTATATTAATTTTTATCTGCATGTTTTGTTTCGTTGAGGTTTAATTTTGAAAACAATTCTAATTAATTAATTTTGTTATTACTACCTACAAACAGATAAGGCACATAACACAACTTCAATTTACCGTTCAGGTATGCAACTAGGTTATATTAATTTTTATCTGCATGTTTTGTGCCGTTCAGGGTTAATTTTGAAAACAATTCTAATTAATTAATTTTGCTATTACTACCTGCAGACAGATAAGGCACATAACACAACTTCAATTTACCGTTCAGGTATGCAACTAGGTTATATTAATTTTTATCTGCATGTCTTGTTTCGTTGAGGTTTAATTTTGAAAACAATTCTAATTAATTAATTTTGCTATTACTACCTGCAGACAGATAAGGCACATAACACAACTTCAATTTACCGTTTAGTTATGCAACTAGGTTATATTAATTTTTATCTGTATGTCTTGTTCCGTTGAGGTTTAATTTTGACAACAATTCTAATTAATTAATTTTGCTATTACTACCTGCAGACAAATAAGGCACATAACACAACTTCAATTTACCGTTCAGTTATGCAACTAGGTTATATTAATTTTTATCTGCATGTCTTGTTCCGTTGAGGTTTAATTTTGAAAACAATTCTAATTAATTAATTTTGCTATTACTACCTGCAGACAGATAAGGCACATAACACAACTTCAATTTACCGTTCAGTTATGCAACTAGGTTATATTAATTTTTATCTGCATGTATTGTTCCGTTGAGGTTTAATTTTGACAACAATTCTAATTAATTAATTTTGCTATTACTACTTGTAGACAGATAAGGCACATAACACAACTTCAACTTACCTTCAGTTATGCAACTAGGTTATATTAATTTTTATCTGCTTGTCTTGTTCCGTTGAGGTTTAATTTTGAAAACAATTATAATTAATTAATTTTGTTATTACTACCTGTAGACAGATAAGGCACATAACACAACTTCAATTTACCGTTCAGTTATGCAACTAGGTTATATTAATTTTTATCTGCATGTCTTGTTCCGTTGAGGTTTAATTTTGAAAACAATTCTATTTAATTAATTTTGCTATCACTACCTGCAGACAGATAAAGCACATAACACAACTTCAATTTACCGTTCAGGTATGCAACTAGGTTATATTAATTTTTATTTGCATGTCTTGTTCCGTTGAGGTTTAATTTTGAAAACAATTCTAATTAATTAATTTTGTTATTACTACCTGCAGACAGATAAGGCACATAACACAACTTCAATTTACCGATCAGGTATTCAACTAGGTTATATTAATTTTTATCTGCATGTCCTGTTCCGTTCAGGTTTAATTTTGAAAACAATTCTAATTAATTAATTTTGCTATTACTATCTGCAGAGAGATAAGGCACATAACACAACTTCAACTTACCGTTCAGTTATGCAACTAGGTCATATTAATTTTTATCTGCATGTCTTGTTCCGTTGAGGTTTAAATTTGACAACAATTCTAATTAATTAATTTTGCTATTACTACCTGCAGACAGATAAGGCACATAACACAACTTCAATTTACCGTTCAGGTATGCAACTAGGTTATATTAATTTTTATCTGCATGTCTTGTTCCGTTGAGGTTTAATTTTGAAAACAATTCTAATTAATTAATTTTGTTATTACTACCTGCAGACAGATAAGGCACATAACACAACTTCAATTTACCGATGAGGTATGCAACTAGGTTATATTAATTTTTATCTGCATGTCTTGTTCCGTTCAGGTTTAATTTTGAAAACAATTCTAATTAATTAATTTTGCTATTACTACCTGCAGACAGATAAGGCACATAACACAACTTCAATTTACCGTTCAGGTATGCAACTAGGTTATATTAATTTTTATCTGCATGTCTTGTTCCGTTCAGGTTTAATATTGAAAACAATTCTAATTAATTAATTTTGCTATTACTACCTGCAGACAGATAAGGCACATAACACAACTCCAATTTACCGTTCAGGTATGCAACTAGGTTATATTAATTTTTATCTGCATGCTTTGTTCCGTTCAGGATTAATTTTGAAAACAATTCTAATTAATTGATTTTGCTATTACTACCTGCAGACAGATAAGGCACATAACACAACTTCAATTTACCGTTCAGGTATGCAACTAGGTTATATTAATTTTTATCTGCATGTCTTGTTTCGTTGAGGTTTAATTTTGAAAACAATTCTAATTAATTAATTTTGTTATTACTGCCTACAAACAGATAAGGCACATAACACAACTTCAATTTACCGTTCAGGTATGCAACTAGGTTATATTAATTTTTATCTGCATGTTTTGTGCCGTTCAGGGTTAATTTTGAAAACAATTCTAATTAATTAATTTTGCTATTACTACCTGCAGACAGATAAGGCACATAACACAACTTCAATTTACCGTTCAGGTATGCAACTAGGTTATATTAATTTTTATCTGCATGTCTTGTTTCATTGAGGTTTAATTTTGAAAACAATTCTAATTAATTAATTTTGCTATTACTACCTGCAGACAGATAAGGCAAATAACACAACTTCAATTTACCGTTTAGTTATGCAACTAGGTTATATTAATTTTTATCTGTATGTCTTGTTCCGTTGAGGTTTAATTTTGACAACAATTCTAATTAATTAATTTTGCTATTACTACCTGCAGACAGATAAGGCACATAACACAACTTCAATTTACCGTTCAGTTATGCAACTAGGTTATATTAACTTTATCTGCATGTCTTGTTCCGTTGAAGTTTAATTTTGACAGCAATTCTAATTAATTAATTTTGCTATTACTACCTGCAGACATATAAGGCACATAACACTACTTCAATTTACCGTTCAGTTATGCAACTAGGTTATATTAATTTTTATCTGCATGTCTTGTTCCGTTGAGGTTTAATTTTAAAAACAATTCTAATTAATTAATTTTGCTATTACTACCTGCAGACAGATAAGGCACATAACACAACTTCAATTTACCGTTCAGTTATGCAACTAGGTTATATTAATTTTTATCTGCATGTATTGTTCCGTTGAGGTTTAATTTTGACAACAATTCTAATTAATTAATTTTGCTATTACTACTTGTAGACAGATAAGGCACATAACACAACTTCAATTTACCTTCAGTTATGCAACTAGGTTATACTAATTTTTATCTGCTTGTCTTGTTCTGTTGAGGTTTAATTTTGAAAACAATTATAATTAATTAATTTTGTTATTACTACCTGTAGACAGATAAGGCACATAACACAACTTCAATTTACCGTTCAGTTATGCAACTAGGTTATATTAATTTTTATCTGCATGTCTTGTTCCGTTGAGGTTTAATTTTGAAAACAATTCTATTTAATTAATTTTGCTATCACTCCTGCAGACAGATAAAGCACATAACACAACTTCAATTTACCGTTCAGGTATGCAACTAGGTTATATTAATTTTTATTTGCATGTCTTGTTCCGTTGAGGTTTAATTTTGAAAACAATTCTAATTAATTAATTTGTTATTACTACCTGCAGACAGATAAGGCACATAACACAACTTCAATTTACCGATCAGGTATTCAACTAGGTTATATTAATTTTTATCTGCATGTCCTGCTCCGTTCAGGTTTATTTTGAAAACAATTCTAATTAATTAATTTTGCTATTACATCCTGCAGACAGATAAGGCACATAATACAACTTCAATTTATCGTTCAGGTATGCAACTAAGTTATATTAATTTTATCTGCATGTCTTTTCCGTTCAGGTTTAATTTTGAAAACAATTCTAGTTAATTAATTTTGCTATTACTACCTGCAGACAGATAAGGCACATAACACAACTTCAATTTACCGTTCAGGTATGCAACTAGGTTATATTAATTTTTATCTGCATGTTTTGTTCCGTTCAGGTTTAATTTTGAAAACAATTCTAATTAATTAATTTTGCTATTACTACCTGCAGACAGATAAGGCACATAACACAACTTCAATTTACCGTTCAGGTATGCAACTAGGTTATATTAATTTTTATCTGCATGCCTTTTCCGTTCAGGTTTAATTTGAAAACAATTCTAATTAATTAATTTTGCTATTACTACCTGCAGACAGATAAGGCACATAACACAACTTTAATTTACCGTTGATGAAAGGAACTAAGTTATATTAATTTTTATCTGCATATTTTGTTCGGTTCAGGTTTAATTTTGAAAACAATTCTAATTAATTAATTTTGCTATTACTACCTGCAGACAGATAAGGCACATAATACAACTTCATTTTACCGTTCAGTTATGCAACTAGGTTATATTAATTTTATCTGCATGTATTTTTCCGTTCAGGTTTAATTTTGAAAACAATTCTAATTAATTAATTTTGCTATTACTACCTGCAGACAGATAAGGCACATAACACAACTTCAATTTACCGTTCAGGTAT